>CANXYI010691657.1:0-11161 GCA_948208565.1 Hura crepitans
ATTTTTATATATGAAAAAATAATTCAAAAATTAACTAATTTTAGTTAATTAAATTTTATTCTTACTCTTAAATAATTTATTTATTTTAGTAATTTTTATATTCAATTAAAATTAGTCATAATTTTAATAATAACTAAAATTGATCACAAATTTAATGGATGAGCTATAATGAATAAAAATAATGTAATTTTAAAAATATTTTTAACTTTTCTATATCCTAATTCAAGTTGAAACTTCGTAGAATTTTTAAAATTTACTCGGACATCCAAAAATCATCACGTTTATTTGTAAAATCTCCAATTAGGTCCAATTAGATGCTCACAAAATTTCTTGACAAAATTCTTTCAAGAAGTAGGCGAATCAAAATTTTCAAGAAATTGCGGCAATTCGGTTTGCGACAGAACTTTGAGAATTTTTATAAGGCTGCTCAGACCTCCAAAAGTTATCACGTTTATTTCTAAAATTCGCAATTATCTTCAATTAGAGTCACATCAAATTTCTTAGCTAAATTCCACCGACAAAATAGTTAACCAATTACCTCGATTTACGTGCAAAATCTCAACATTCAGAAAATTTTGTAATCAACCTCAAAATTTTGAAATTCCTTATCCATTGACTTATTTACAATTTTTGACCTTCAGGGTATAATATTTTTATAGAGATTGAACCAAAAAAATCAATATTTATATAAAACCGAATAAAAAACCAAATTAATCGAAATTCTATATATTTTTTATATATAAAAGTCCCAAAATGATGTTGTTTTAATAAGTTTGGTTGGTTCGATTCTTTCAGCTTTTGCCCTCCAAAAATTGAACCGATTAAATCGAAATTACCTAAAAGAACCGAACCAAAAAATCGAACCAAATAGACCAAATTGTCAAAAGTTTGATTCGATTTTTTGTTTCGGTTCAATTTTCTAAAACTGAAAAAATCGAACCAATTAGACCAAAGTTTATTGGACAGTATGCCTTGCCTCGGGACTCGTGCAGGTAAGACAACACTCTAGGTGCACTTTTCCAATCTCGGTGACATCGTGTAGTCGAGACATTACATTTAAAAGTATAATCCTACATCGGTTAGGGAGGAGAATGAAGCATACCTTATCAGGGTGTGGATACATTTTTCTTGCGCAGATGTGTTATGAGTAAAAGGGTTCAGATTCTATCAGAACTATGAAGTTAAATGTATTTGGACGAGGGCAATAGCAAGATGGGTGACCAACTTGGGAAGTCCTTCCCTATGCCAATGGGTGTTGTTTAGGCCGTGACATTAATAAGGAAAATGTAGAAAAAAATAAAAATATGAATTAAATTTAAAAAAAATTACCGAATTTAGCCTTTTAGCAGTGGGTGTTGTTTAGGCCGTGACATTAATAAGGAAAATGTAGAAAAAAATAAAAATATGAATTAAATTTAAAAAAAATTATCGAATTTAGCCTTTTAGCTAAAGATTTTGTCCGTCGCTAAAATTAATTTTTTTGTAGTGGGGGGTGGAGAAAAGTGTTTCGGCCAAGAGGGAAAGAGAGGGAGGAAATTGGGATGGAAATGGAGGGAAAGAGTATTTATAATTTTTAAAAAATATTTTTTCCAAACTTGGTAAAATTTTTATCCCCTCTCGAAATATCGAAATTCCCTCATTTCTATCTCTAAAATTAGATAAATTCCTTTTCTAAATTTCCTTAAAACCTCGAGCTTGAAAAATAAAGGATACTCGACAAATTACTATAGTTTCTTTCTCGAAAATTAAGAAAAAATACTTCTTGATATCAGAAATTTCCGATTCCAAAGCCAATAGACTATTCAGAATATTTGAGTATAGGTTGTAACATTTTTAGATTATTTTGAGCAACTTTTAATATATTTTATGATTCAGCTTTGTTTGCAGCACTATTCACAAAGACACTATTGTAAAATCTCGTTTAGCATTTTAATCATCCAAATGACTTCGGATTGGCTTTAAACTTTATCTAAAATTCTCTCATAATTAATGCTCCCCGTTGGTATACTTAGTGTGACTCAAGTTTCAGGAAGTACTATTTATAAGAGTCGG
The DNA here is from genome assembly GCA_948208565.1 of Hura crepitans. Lineage (NCBI taxonomy): Eukaryota > Viridiplantae > Streptophyta > Magnoliopsida > Malpighiales > Euphorbiaceae > Hura > Hura crepitans. The sequence continues at coordinate 2,053 of CANXYI010691657.1, forward strand.
GAATTTCGGGTTGTTACATGTACACCTTATTAGCTTCTCTATTGATATTGCATTTAATTTTTCCACCTATTTAAATCAGTAAATTCTTAATTCTATTTACTTTTAACACATTCTATAAATCTTGTAATTTCATATTAACTTGTGTTCACTTATGCTTTCTTTGCATGTGATGATTATATATACTTTTCATTTCATTGTACTTATTTACATGTATAAATAGTTTAAATATTTAAATTCACTTGTAACATTACTATTCATAATTTAATTTTAACTTTATTTATGTATTATTCCGGTCTATGATCAATTACTTACGTTATCATACTTATAATAACTCATTAGTACTTAATTTAACTTATTATTCATGTAAATTTTGATCCATATGGTATCATTGTATGAGTTCTATTATTTTACTTTCTTTTTTGTTGGTTTTATCTATGTGTATTTTATCTTTACTGTTTTTATCGGTTGCCTTGTACTTTTTCATTTTACTATTGCCCTTGATAATCCTATAATAGTTATCCACGCCATGATAATAGGATATGTAACAGTATGACACCATAGTGTCTATGTAATAGTTATGGGACTAGGACTCCCCATACCAATGGTAGGCACCAAAGTGTTATACGGTAGGCACCCTCAATAGTGCGATACAGTGTGCACTATAGTGCTAAACGGTAAGCATCGAAGTGCTATATGGTATGTCGTAGCTATGATAGTGGTTTCCTAGTTGACCGATCAACCCATCTAAGGTCATAACTATTTAAACCATTAGGGCATTCTATGATTTCACCTTTTTGGTTAAATTATAAATCTGTAGAACTATTCATATGTCAGTTTATAATATTTCACGATATTTATTTGCTCATTTGTTATACAGTATATTACGGTCCAATTATATTCTCAATATCGATGTCATTCCACATATTTAGTTAGCTATCAGGTATTTAAAACACATATAGAGAAGGTTCATTGTACACTTGTAGAAATTATGAAAATTTTATGATCAATGTGTATAAGCTTATATCAAATAAATTTGATAATCATTTTACACTCCAAACACACACAAATAAAATCTTTACTTTTGTATATAAATTAATTCTCATAATGAGTTTTATAACATTTGATTCAATTCTTTTCATTTTTCTTTTCTACATACATTTCTATTCTTACATATAGGCTTACATTCATTTCATTTTATATTTCTTTGTTAACTATCATTTCTATAATTACTTCATATTTATGACTTTAAGAATTCTATTTATTCATATACTTATTATTTTTTGAAACTTTTAATTAATTCACATTATCTTCTATTAATTTTATACTCTTATCTTGCCTTTATTTATTTGTATATGACTTTTCACAGTATTTCTTTTATTTTTCTAACATCTTTTAATATTTCATTATATCTTTATTCATATAATTTCTTATACTATTAATCAATTGCTCCTATAAATTTTCTCTTTATTTAAAATTCAATTTTTATTTCCAAATACTCTCATTATTCTTAATATTTAAAATTACAATTATGACATATATTTACACATGTATATTTCTGTTACTTATTTATTCCCTATAAGATTTTTCTTTATATAATTAATCCCACTTTAATGATATTAATTAATTTTCTTATACCCTATCTTAATTTATGTTTTCTCCAAATAGAATTTATTCAATTCATTTTATTTTCTTTTTCCATGATTTTAATTTTTTTAATTAAAATCCTTTTTCATTTACATATGCACATACCTTCTTTTATCTTCATATAATTAGTTTCTCTTTTTATTTAAATACATACTTACCTACACATACTCGTATAGACATATGTCTATTTCCCTTTTTAACATTTATAACCTATTAATTAGTTTCATAATTATTTTCACATACCTTTACAATTATTATTTTATTTTCTTTCATTTAACTTATTAGTTTCTCAAATATTTATTAACTATGTACATTCCACAATAGTTCACATAATCATAATTTACTTACATTTAAATTTTATTTATTAATATTTAAGTATCACATACTCTTCCTAATAATATTTACTATAACTCAATTAACTAATCTATTACTACCATATACTTTCATATACACATATAATTTTTGTCATATATATATATATATATATATATATATTATTTCTTGTCATATACATATTTTATTTTTCCTTTGTCATATAGCTAATGCCGTACCTTCCATATATTTATTATTTATTTTACATATATTTCTTTAGTTGATTATACATATATGTTCATGTACATATATCTTTATTTGATCACATGTTCATATACATATATAGACATATTTATATATTCCTTTTATGTCTCATATATTATTCTAGTTAATTAAATATTCATCTTCACATATTTTATTTTTTTAATTTTTTTTCCTTTCTTATTATCTAATATATGAACATACTAATTTCTTATATATATTTTAACATACTTACTATTAACTACCTCTTCACTATTTTGATCACCTTAGAATATTCACATAACTTTCACTTCTTTAGCATATGACATGTCATGTTAATTATCTCATGTATCTCATATAATACTCAAATAACCTAAGTCACATACACTGATTTCACCACTATAGTTTTGGATTTTAGCTCATTTCACATATGAATTTATGGTTTTATTTTAGCTAATTATTTTACTATCAAAATTGTTGCTTTTATTCCATTTATTACCAATTAAACAAGACAAACTCTTTTCATACAACTACCTTCAATATTTTGGCCTAAAATGGATTAAAGGGACTTACTTATTTTCTCATATAATTCAAGCCTTTTATCACTAAATTATTAGTTCTAATAAAGTTTTAAACATTCACTCTTACTCAAATAGCCAGCACATAAATTTTCCCAACTTACATAATATACAAAATGAACATAATTCATAGTATTAAGAACACACATACCTCATATAGATTTCCAATCCATAAAAATGCCTATAATCCTCTTCACTTTCTTCAATCATCATCCACCCTCAAATTTCTCCAATTCCATAATCAATTTCCTCTCAAAATATCCATCAAAATATCATTAATCACATATATTCTTAAATACTTATTCAAACATTTGCTAACATATTCTAAATAACCAATAAAATTAACAAGTTTAAGAAATAAAGCACTTACTTCTAATTGAACTTTAGACCACCTCTTTCTACCCTTTTTCTCTTCTAAATCCTTTCCCTTTCTCATACAATTTAAGAAAACTATGATGATAAAGGAAGAGAGCTTTCAATCTAATATAACATAAATAGGATGTCATGGTGGATTCATGTGAGATTTTGGGATGCTGAGGGGACAAGAATTTCGGCAATGGGAGGAAGGGAAATGAGGGAGAGTTAGCTGAAAATCAATTGAATTATTTACATTATTTCCATATTTATATTATTGAATCAATGGCTAAGATAAAAAAAATTATCACACATGTATGGCCATGATTAAATCAAGTGTCCATAATTTCTTTTTATATTTATTTAATTCATTTAATTTTGGATAGCTAAGATTTCTCATGTCACTATTGAATCTAAGGGCCACCATTGCACCCAACAAAAATACTGTCATGCTTATCTAATAAATTCTCATTTTCTTTATTTAATTCTCTAATTTAATTTTAATAGCTTTCACTCGTAAATAAATTATGGCATCTTGATTTTCGGATTCCTCTAATTATTTGAGTATCAGGATGTGTAAGTTTTGAATTTTTTCGAGCATGTTTTTGAAAATTTTTGGCTCAACCCTGAAGGGTTACTATTCAAACCCTATCATAATCTAGTTTTTGTTTTTTACTTTTAACCTCCTATATAAGCTTAAATGCTCCTCAAATTACACCATAATTCATTTTATAATTTATACTATCATTTAATCGAGTCAACTCCACTCAGGCCCGAGAAGCACTATTCACGGTTCGATGTCACTACTCACTGAAACCATTTTCTAAACCTCATTCTTTTCATATTTTCTCATCATTGCTATGCCACAGTTCTATTCCTCATCACTTCTATGTGTCTCTCATTTTTTCCACCGAAAATGAAATTCCCATTTTGCCCTTAGCCCTTTAACATAATTACTATTATGCCCTTTAGTTATTTTCCACTTAATTGTTCACGCCAACCAACTTTACTCAATCTGTACATCTTATTCGTTTCCCACTTTTTCTTCTAATTTCCACTGTATCCCTATAAAAAATTAGACCGAAAGTCGGGGCGTTACTCTCCTATTGGGTTATAAACTAAGCTTATTCTTCAAATCTTTTATACCTTTAAACTTATCTCATCCATAAAATTGTGCCTTGCTAATTTTTATTTCGAAGATTTAAATTTTCGATCTGATAATTGTTGAGAGCAAATCTGGTTTTGGAGGCTTGATTTTTAATCCCTGCTTAACAATCCGATGCATGATAGATCCAAGGTATTTTTTTTAACTTTCTAATCCCTTTTTTTTAATTTGAATTGACCCTTTTTTTTTGGATTTTAGGATCTAATCTTGCTTTTAACAATATTTTCACCGCAAAAATGTTCAAAGCCCCTTAATCTTCTCTCTTCAATTGGTGAATGCTGAGGAGTCTATTTTTTTTTTTTTTACTCATTCTTGGGTCATACAGGATTTATATGCTGAATTGTCGCCCTAAGATTTTAATATTGAGTTGTCGATGACAATGCCATGAGAACTTCAAATTTCAAAGTGTTTAAAGCTCATATATGTAATTGACTCAATTCAAAGATTTCGTGCATGCCAAAATTGGTGGTATTTTTCTTATTTTCTCATTCTCTTTTTTTAGTTTCTGATTTTTTTTATTTTTTACTCTTTCTACCAACGTTAGCCTTTTTATTGTTCAAAAAACATTTTTTAGGCCCATGCCAATGAGAGGAATTTTTGCCATTATGTTTCTGGATATAAAGGAACTTTAATAAGTAAGCCTTTCTGCGTCTTCCCTTTTTTCTTGAGACTATTCGTCTGCTGATTTATTTTCTATATTCTTATTTGGTAAGGTGGCTAATCATTAAAGAGCAGTGGGTTACAATCGGGGGAGGTGACGATAATCTAAAGCTAGGTCTATTATGGTCAGGTTATTACCATTGTTTCTCCTTTTTTGCTATTCTATGAATTACATGCTGGCAGCTAATAGATTTACCCTAAGATTTTTTGTTATGTTTTGACTTTTAAGGTTATGATTTCTTTTTTGTTCTCTCCAATTTTTTGACTTGAGAGCCACGTGCTAATAGAAGAATGATAAAGAACAAGTTACATGTAAACTATCTGCCATTTTCTTTCATTTTTGTTTGATCTTACCATGCCTTGATCTAACACTTTTGATGTCATGGATAAGTCGAAAAATTGAGACATTTGCTTTGTAATTTCTAATGTAATTGGCTTTGAGTAAAATTTAAATTCTATTATTTTGAATTTTTGACTTTTCATTTCTGTGTGTTTTTTTTAATGGTTTTTGGCTTGTTGTTCTACGTTAAATTGATTTTGTGCTATACTAATCCATGATGTATAGTTCAATTAGGGAAGGTGGGTACCTCCTGATAACTCTTCTTCCTTATACTTGAATTTTGTTTTTAAGAATCAAATATGATACATGTATTCAGTCTTTAACATCATTTCAAAGTTTGGTTTTCATTATTAATGCTAATTTTTATATCTCTGGTAAATTTATATGTGGAAAGGTGCATCTTTTATCGTGACTCTTATGGTTATTACTTGTTTTTTCTAAATCCATTTGACAAAGTGTTATAATTTTTTTGCATATGTGTGAACTATGTAATAGATTTTTTTATTACATAATTCCTTTATCTAATTCACTTGTATGTGTTAAAATAAATGAGATTATTTACTATTCTATTCACTGCTAATGTCGATCCTAAGTAGATTCTGAGTTATATTGCATCGACTTCTTAGCTTTCCTTTTATAAATCTTTTGAATAAAGTTTACTTTTCATTGTACTCATTTGTATTAACATTTTTATTTTATTTGAGCTGAATCTTACATGTGTGTATATATTTTGTTGAGAAAAGACAAATGCTCTCAAGTGATCCATGTTTTCCTACGTTTGAATTGAGATTTCAGAATTAAATACAATATCTATACCTTATCGTTATTATTATTCCAGTTTTGCTACTTTTATGAATTAAGTTATATATTTATGTGTGTGTGTTTAATATGATTTGGATCCTTCTTAGTTCTTTTTATGTTTTTTATTTTTATAATTACCTATTTCCTATTTTTTAGGGAATCTTCTTGGACTTGGCAATATCTTTAGTTCTTTTAAGAACTATCATGGTTTCAAGCAGGGATCTAAGGATATGAAGTTAAGTGTTCCTAGCCTACTTTTTTTCTCTATTAGTTTATATTTTGATTGACGTGTTTTGAGGCTCTATTTATTGGTAGAAAGCACCTAGGGAATTTGTTCGTGTGTGCTGTGTTGTTTAAGGGAACTATATCATTTTATCAATAATTGTCATCAATTTTGTATTTCAGATTTTTGCCTTGCACTTATTGATTTTGCTTTGATGTCAATTTTAACTTATTGAATCATCTATTAATTCATGAATACTATGTCTTTTGTTATTTGAGTACAAACCCTGTACTTTTGATGATTAGTTTTGATTTTTCATTGGATGTGTTCTAAGTATGCCACATATATTTGTATGGTAGTAATATGTACCTTTCTTAAGTAATTTCAGAACTTTATCTTGAAAAATTAAGTTTGTATTCCCTTTATTTTTTTTACTCATATATTATCCTTTTGCTAGTGCATAATCGTTTTTCCTTGACCATAATTCCTAGTTACTTTATTACCCTTGTCGTTATTTTATCTATCCAATTAGGATGTGAGAATTCCTAGTTTTCTGTCCCGCCTCCTTTAACTATGTTTTAATGTCTTTCTTTATTTCTTTTGTTTTGTTTTATTTTGGTTTTGTGTTTTGTTTGTTATGCCAATTTCAAATTTTACCTCAAACTACAAATATAACCATGATTATTTATTTGATTTGTTCTAAAATGTCCTAGCTAAAACTTTTCAAACATGATTGACAAGTGAGACAAAAATAAATAAACTTTTGTATGACAATATATAATTTCAAAATAAGAGCGAAAATATTGTTACCTGAATAATGCATTCTTTGTTAAAAGTCTATTGCAAAACACTTTTGGATGTGCGATTGAAGTTCTTTTCTCTCCCTTTCTACCTTGAAATGCCTTATCAATAGCCAACGGTTTCCTTTCCCGTGGTCAATATGTTGACATCCCATTTGTCTGCTTATTAGCTTTTGCCTATGTCTTTGCTGTAGAATTACAGTTCATGTACTTCTGAAATATGTTGTTTAAGAAAACAGAAAATTATCTTTTATATTTTCCTTGAGTTTTCTGGTTAAAATTTAACTAAACTTCTTTTTATGTTACTTGATGTTTATGATTTGCCTTAATTCGTTTTCTTATTTATATTTTTCTTTATTTCCATTTCTATTGCTCCTTATCTTTTATTTCCTTCTTCAATTGTCTATTGTCAATGTCCCCAAATGATGCTTAAATCAGTTATTTGATGTCACTCCTTTTTACTAATCACCTTTGTTCTGTGTTTGCTATTTTATCCCTTTCTCACCCTTAATTCTTTTATTTTCCTTTGCTGCTCTATTTTTATTATTTTTTTTCTCTCATTGTCTCTTTTTTGCTATATTCTCTTTGCTCTTTCTCTAGTTTGCTATCTTTTCTACTTTGTTTTTCCTTACTTCTTGTTCTTTTCTTTTTTTGCAGGATCACTCTTATATAACAACCAGTGCTATCATTGCTTCTTGCTATTACCTCCTAAGCCAGCAAATGGCATCAAAGCAAGGGGACACGCCACTAGTATTTCTTCCTGCTGTAGTGCTACCCCTACTTTGTTCCTTTTTTAGGCTCAATTATTCCTATTCTCTTAATTTTTAGAGTAGTGTAAATAAAAGAAACCATTCATTATTTTTTTACTTGTTTACTATGTATATTCATATGATAGAGACACCTATGAAAGTGAATACAAGAGGTATGCCATATAAGAGTGTTGAAGTTCTTGAAGAAGATAGAGAAAAATAACTGCTGAAAATCTAGAGAATAGATTGATTTTGGGAATCAGTTAAAGAATGAATGATGTAGTACAAAGTTTACATTTAGCAGTAACATATATACTGCTTTTTTAGTAACTAAAACTAACTCTCTAACCAATACTCTTCATACACCTATCAATCTAGCTATACTAGCTAGAACAGACTAGTAGTGACTATTACAACTATAACAGAAACAATCTTCACATTTTTTTACACATATAGTTTAACATCCCCCCCCCCCCTCAAGTTGGAGCTTGAAGTGCCTGCACTAAGGCCAACTTAGATAAAATAGGATGAAGTTAAGGAGCAACTAAAGACTTTGTAAAAACATCAGCTAGTTGGTGTTAAGTGGAAACACACAACACATTAATAAATCCTTCCTTGAACTTGTTTTAAATAATATGACAATCTATCTCAAGATGCTTCGTACATTCATGAAAGATAGGATTTTCAGTAATACGAATAGCAGCTAAATTGTCACACTAAAGAGGAATTGGTAGATGAACTAGAACATGAAAGTCTGCAAGCAAATATATTACCCACTGAAGTTCACAGACTGTTAAAGCTAAACTCCTGTATTCTGCTTCACATAATAATCTAGAGACAGTGGCTTATTTTTTTGTTTTCCAAGATATTAAGGCATTACCCAAAAAAATGCAATAACCTATTACTGATTTTCGAGAAGTGGGGTAAGTTGCCCAATCTGCATCACTATATGCTTGAACTTTCATATTATTTGTTGATGAGAACATAAGACTTGTGTGTTGTGACCCCAACAAGTATCGAAGTACATGCATAGTTGCATCCCCGTGAGCTATTGTAGGCTTATTTACAAATTGACTGAGCTGTTGAATAGAAAAACTAATTCAAGTCTTGTAAGGTTGAGATATTGCAATCTTCCAACAAGCCTTCAAAACTGCTCAACATCTTGGAAGTAGGGACTATCATCATCTATAAATTTATAACCTTTTGGAAGAGGTGTTGCGGCAGGCTTATCATTGAGCATTCC
>CANXYI010691666.1:0-15979 GCA_948208565.1 Hura crepitans
TCGATTCAATTTTTGCTCACCCCTATCCCATGCATCAATCCTTTAACATGGATAAGCAGATGCTTGATAATTATAGACTTATAATTTATTATTATTTTAAAATAATTATATGCACAATTTAATTTAAAGCGATGGTGTAAAAGTATTTTAAAATTTTTTAAAATAAAATATATTTACTTTTTAATTATTTTAAAAAATATTTATGCTGTTAAAAAATTAGTTAAAATTTATCATTTTTTTTATTACACTGACATAGTTACATTTAAAAATATATATACTTCTATTTAAAAAAATTTAAAATACTTTTACACCATCGCTTTAAATTAAATTGTGTATATAATTATTTTAAAATAATAATAAATTATAAGTCTATAATTATCAAGCATCTGCTTATCCATGTTAAAGGATTGATGCATGGGATAGGGGTGAGCAAAAATTGAATCGAACCGAAATAACCGATTCAACTGATCGATTTTTTTCAATTCGATTCAGTTATTTGGTTATTTTGGTTTGATTCGGTTTTCATTTTAAAAAAATTTCGGTTATTTCGGTTCGGTTTTAGAAGTCAAAAAATTGAACCGAACCGAATATTAATTAAAAATATATTTTTTATTTATATAATTAAAATTATTTGAATTTTAAAGGTATATATTAAAAAATCGAACCATAAAATTTCGGTTAACCAAAATTTTATGAATTTATATATAGATTTATACATGAATTAAAAAATTTTGATTAACCGAATTATTTCGATTCGATTCAATTCGATTAGTAACTAAATCGATTCGATTTTCAATTAAAATTTTTTTTAAAAATTAATTTTCGATTAAATCAATTCAATTCGATTATTAAATTGAACCGATCGGTGCACAGCCCGAAATTGCCAAACCTTTTAGGTAAATGCTTGATGAATTGATGGACACCTACTAAAAGCTAAATCAATTAAAATATAAAACAAATATGATTACCTAATAATTTCTACTGATTGTGGATTTGGATGACAGACCATTAATTGATTGTGCTTTCTGTACATTTGTCCACAAACTTATTATCTTTTTAATTAAATAAATGCAGATGATTATCCATTGTAATTATATTACGTGTGTGATATGCATTAACTTAATTTCTAATTGGTTTCTTAATTTTTATAATTATTAAATTAATCATTTTATATTTAAGTTTAATTCTATTTTTAAATGAAAATTCAGTTTTCAATTGAATTTCAAATTTTAATTTTAATTTTTTTTTAATTTAAAAAGTATGAGTTAGGCCTATTTTTGAATCTAATCATACAAAAATGTTTACATACTATCAATTATTTTTTGAAAAAAAGAAAATAAAAGTATCAATTATGAAATCATTGCGAGAATCGTTCAAAAAGACTTCAATTATTAGGTATAATTTATGCGTGTGAATAGGAAAAGAGTCTTTTTATAAAAGTGAAATTTCAATACTCTATTGAAAATCGAAATTTAACGTACACATTTTTTTTAATTATTTTTTATTTTTATTCACTTAAAAGAGGGCACTGTTGAATTATGGGTTTCAATTGATGACAAGAGACAATGCGCCTATAGACTCTTTAATTTTTTTTAAATGGGAAAAGGAAAGTAAAAGTGTCAATTCTGAAACCCCTTTGTACGTAGAAACCAGCTCTTTTATAGTGCAGTGGATTTATAGAAGTAATGATATATGGAAATTAACTTAATAGCAATAATAATCAAATAAAATTGATGTATCGAAATAATTGAATAAAAATTAAATTATATAATTTAATTTTAATTTTGATTTGATTTGATTATATTAATAAAAAAATAAAATCCGCTTTACAATATATTGGAGGAGATTATTGAGCCGATTTGAAAACGATTGATTATTTATTTATTTAATTTTACATAAACAACGATTGATTATTTGATTCACAGCCAAATGTTTTCCTCGTGTCCACCAATAATGAATACTGAAACTTTAAAGAGACCATCCTCATGACCATCATTTTTAGCCAATCAGCTACTCGTTAACAGTAACCGCCACCGCCACTCCTCCTTCCACTCCGTCATATCGGTTCCCGCTCAACTTTGTCGCCATCAATCTCCGACTTATGATTTGTTAGAATGACAATCCGAACTTTGTACATTAGTTAATTTTAGCAGCGTCTTTGAGATGATTGCGACACAATTTGCCAGGCCTTTGATTTCTGGTTGCTCGGAGTTTGAATCTGTACCTCTGAGATCGTTGAAGCTGAGGTTTCCGAAGTTGTTCGTTGGTGATAATGTGGTTAATGCTTTCGGCCTCCGTTGTGGCGGTGATTTGCGGTTGAGATCTTCGCGGCTAGCTGTGGGAATGAAGGACTCCGCTACGTCTTTGACTAATAACTCCTCTGCTATTTCAGGTACTACTGTCAATGTTTGTTGGATAATAGATTTTAACTTCTTTAACAGATATGTTTTTTCTTTTCCCCTCTTTTCAATTATTCGCTCGATTTAGCCGCAGTAGATCGAGATTCTTTTAACTTTTGTAAGAAGTATCTTTGACCAAGAAGGCAAGAGGATTTCGATACATTTCCTAGTCGTTCATTGGAGTCTTTGTGTCGAGTTGGAAATGCTTAACAGTATTGGATATTAACTTTGAGGCTATTGGCAGATGCTTAATTTGTATTTGAGATACGTGTATTCACACGTACAGAGACACGTACGAGTGCCGATAATGTAAGCAAACGCAATGCATTCATCATTTGTCATTGGACTACTATGCAACGTGCGCATTTTTGGATTGTATTGCTCACAATTGGCAGAATTGGGGTTATTATACCATATTCTAAAGTCTAACCCTGGTTTATTTGATCGATGAGAACTTTATTCCAAATCGATGGTTGAATTTTGGTTCGTTTAATTGGATTTGTGTCTGGGAATAAGGTCTCTTTGCTATTCCTCTGTTCTTTCTGTCTGTTTGTGCATCTGTTTATGTTTCTAAATTTCAACCTTGTAACCAGGGAAAGATCTGCCAATGATGCATTACAATGGAAAGTCAACGAACATCGTGTGGCATAAAAGTGCTGTTGATAAATTTGATAGGCAAGAGTTACTTCAGCAGAAAGGTTGTGTCATTTGGATTACTGGTCTCAGTGGTTCAGGTTTGCGAAATCCTTTTTCTTCTATGAAATGGTAATTAGTTTCTGTTCTTTAGCGTGCTATGTGATTATTTGCCTATGTTGCCTCAGTAAGAACATAGGGCATTTAGAATCAAGCTTTAGCATTAATCTTTAGAAAACGCAACAACGCTTGAGTTGATACTTTGAATTATTGGCAGTCAGTGAATCAGCTCCATCAATTTCCCTTCTCTCTGTCAACATAGTAGCAAACTTCACTTAAATTGTGATCCGAGTCTCACTTTTTTATATTATTTAAATTCAGCTTGATAAATTTGGCTCTTATGGTTCATAATCCAAAGTATTGCACTTCAAATTTTCTCATCTACCTCTCCACGTTTACTTGATTATGTGTTGGGTTTTGAATGAAACTACATAATCTGACTTTTACATCATCCACAACATGCTGCCATGAAAGCCATCAATATCACGATAAATTGGCGTTTGCTTGATATAAGTGCTTCATAATGTTGTTTTTTAATTAGCATCATACGGAAAATATACTATCTAGAGCAGATAGATATGATCAGTGCTTTATGTTTGCAAAGGGGTAAAATATGTTGGGGACACGAAACCATTTAATGATATGATTCAAGTATTTTGGTCAGTAGATCAGGGTGGTCGAGTATAAGGTGAAGGGAGCCAAATATTTTGTGGGGTGAAAAATCATACAAGGAAAATTTAGAAAAGAAAAATGTTTTTGATGTTGGGGGTGGAGGCAAGCCCCTCTTACTCATTGTGTAGGGTCTCCTCTGAATCTAACGGCAATACATTATTACATTGTGTGATTTGATCTCAGTATACTCTGAGGAATTTTGCTTGAACTGTGAAAGTAAGGATTCCACATGTGGCGTGTAGAACCATAATACACCTTCAATTGTGTTGAGAATTGCAATTTGTAGTGCCATACAAGTTCTATTGCTGCTTGTAAAGCTTGTTGCTATTAGGCATTTTTTTTTTCTTTCCTTTTTTCCTCTCTTTAGCTATTCCTGCTGCTAAATAGTTGATCTCTCTTGTTTTGTTATGACTTTAGGTAAAAGCACTTTGGCATGTGCTCTGAGTCAATGCCTGCACTCAAGAGGAAAGTTGACCTACATCCTTGATGGTGACAATGTCCGACATGGTCTCAACCGTGACCTTAGTTTCAAAGCTGAAGATCGCGTAGAAAACATCCGGAGGGTTGGTAAGCATTTATTTTTGTTGTTCACTCTATAGTTTTTTTCTATAGATAATACATGTTCTCATTAAATCTTGTTCTTGTTCTTCTTCCCTTGCTTTTTTTTTTTTTTCTTTTGATGATTTAAGTTAGTACTTTGTTATTATTTACAGGGGAGGTGGCAAAGCTTTTTGCAGATGCTGGTGTCATTTGCATTGCTTGTTTAATATCTCCATACCGAAAGGATCGAGATGGTTGTCGTGCATTACTACCAGATGGAGATTTCATTGAGGTATCTAGACTTCACGGCAACAAAATATGATGGTTGGGGCTACAAAAGAATGTTTTGGTTTCTGGTGAAACATGCATGAAACTTTTCCTTTGGTGACAGGTGTTTATGGATGTGCCACTCCAAGTGTGTGAGGCAAGGGACCCAAAGGGCCTTTATAAACTAGCTCGAGCTGGGAAGATCAAAGGTAGTATATTTGAGTATTTTAACTGCGGAAGTTTTCCTCTTCGATGCTTTATTTCTTTGGGCTTGTTTTGATCCTGTTTCTTATACCTTGCTGGACATTATTAGTTCTCACTTTGAGTTACACAGTGAGGTGTAATTTGCTCTTTGCAGGTTTTACTGGGATTGATGATCCGTATGAACCACCAATCAATCCTGAGGTGTGTATGCCTTAATGAACTTGGAACTTAGTGAATTATCGTGCTTTAATACACACACGGGCTTCACACATGAAAAGAATCGAAAAGCTTTGGTGATGTTAGATGTCACTGCCCAGTGTATGTAACCATAATTGCATAAATATTTGAAAGAAATGCCATGGAACAGCTCATAGTTTTGATGAAGTTGCACTCTGAGACAGACTTTAGAATTAAGGTTTCTAACATGGCTATATAGAAATACTTTTTCTTTTTTTAAATTAAAGGCGATGATTCAAATTTACCCTTAACATTTCCAAATAGCTTTATTAACATCTCAAAATAGATTTTTATTAAAATATATCGGGAAACCAGCAAAAATGGTGTATATATGTGTGTCTGTGTATATTGTAATTTCTGCCTAAATATCTGTTTTATGATAAAATGAAAAGGCCTTGATGGATTTAGAGGGACGTTGCATGAAAGGCCAATTTTGGCCTTTTTCCTAGTTTAGGGGCAGTTTTCCAATAAAAATTTGTTTAGGAGTATAATAAAGCTCTGAAAGTTTTTGGGTGAAATTGGTCCTTCTCCCTTAAATTGAACACAGCTTTCACTTCCTTTTCCTTTTATTCCTACATTTCATTTGCCGATCTTGATGACAATCCTTTATTGGTGTTCTGCAGATAGTACTGAAACAGAAGGGAGACCACTGTGCTTCTCCATGTGATATGGCTGAAACTGTGATCAGTTACTTGGAAAATGAAGGATTTCTGCAAGCGTAATAATAATAATAATAATAATGAAGAAAAGGAAAAAAGGAAAATCTCCTCCAATTAATGCCATCAATTTCTTGTTGATGAAGCTTGTATTTCATGATACATAAAATGCTACAGCAATAGAAATCGATTGATATCAACGAATGAACGAAATAATAAGCTTCCTGTGTCTAGCAATTATGCCATTTATAGAAATTGTAAGGTTCTATAGCATGTATTATTGGGTGTTGGTATTGGATTAAGTGACCTGGGGCTTGCCTTTAATGCGTGTATTTAAAACAGTTCAGAGTTCGTAAATTTTTGTAATAACGAGTTGTCTTCAAATGTAGATTCATTTTTTTCCTGATATTGATGGTCCCTATTGATATTTCGATTTAAAGTATATTAGTTTCATAACGCAGGGAAATGCGTATCATTCTGTTGTTTCCTTATGGCTGGTTAAAGCTATATGCACTCCAGAATTTATATTCTTCCATGCTATGTTGGATGATTTTCTGAAGAAAAGCAGAGTTGAATTCTCTGGCTTCTAGCTTGTTATAACTTCAGAGGGCTTGAATCTGAAGTCTGATCCCAGATTCTGAGATATGAACTATGCATGTCCTTTGTCAGACCAGCACACCCATGTTCTTGTCTTGAGCAAGTGACTTGTTATAATTTCAGAAGAGAAATTTGTGGCAATGACAAACCAAATTAGTAGCCCTGCCTTAAATTGGATCCATTTATTATTTATAAACAATAATATCATTAAAATGGGGAAAAAATACCGTCCCTATTTCCTTCTGCATTTGTAATATAATGCTTGAATGGCTTTTATCTAATGAAGATTCAAGTCCTTCAATTCGATTAAAAAGGAAAAGAAACATTGAAGAGCGCTTTCCTCCTGGGGAAAATAAATCAGCACTAAGAACTCACACTGGAACTGGAAGTTTACCGGCTAAACACGGCAACTGAATCGAAAAATAACTCTGAAAGAAACATAGCAATATTAATAAACAAATAAATAAAGATAATATATTTCCTACTTTCCTCCATAATACGAAAGATTCGGTCCTTCAGGTGCGGAAGCAACAATACATAGGCAAAATCGAATCAACGCAAACCTATTTCTGCTCTTGCATGATTATTTAAAGACAATATGCAGAAAACCAGTGCCACGCTGATGCACCCCAAAGCAGATCTCGCAGTCTCTGAGACGGCTGCTAACCAGAGAGTACTAACAAACCCACCGAAGCTGTCCACGACCATAGCCAACAACATCACCATCTTCTTGAAGAAGCTGCAGACTAAAGCCTCCGCTTGACGCCCGTCTTAGATTTGTTCTAGCCGGGTAAGTAAGAAAGACTGCCCACAATAAATGGTGTGATCATAGAGAAATATAGGCACATGCCCAACGTGAAGATAAAGGAAAAAGCTGTTGGGGAACTGCTTAGTTACCCTTATCTTATTGCTTAGATATTCTTGGATGAAAATATCTGATCTAAATGAATGCCGTTATCTTTTCATTAGCTGTAGAAAATATCTTTCCTGCTTTGTCTTTTAGTCTTGTACGTTTTATAATTATATCCTTAGCAAGTCCTTCTATTCCTCTGCTAACGTATGGAGAAGTTACTTTCCCAGTAAATGTGTCAAATTCACATCAAAATTAGTATAAGCAAAAACCTAAGAATGTTACTTTTTATAGAATGACAGTTTAGTTGCCAGGTTTCAGTACCCAACGCAAAGGTTTGATACAGTCATGCCCCACTTTGGATATGAGCTTAAAATCAATGGCAATACTCATATTTCTAAAGATTGCCCCTTTAATTTTCATTAATTACAGTCACAAACTCTCATTAATGCATTGTTCATTTTCATGTTACAAAAAAAGAACAGCGGAGTATTCAAGCTTGGCCATCAACTTCTAACATCTTGTTCTATGATCAACCTTGTGAGCTTTAGAAAAAAGCTTTCGACTTTCCTCAAATTTTTACAAGAAGCGTAAGCCTAGAGTTCACTGGTTTCTTCACACAAACGACACGGCTTCTCCTTCAAATAGAGCATAAGAGAGCGGCCTTATCAGGAAGGAAAAGTAAAGCTTATGAATGTGAAAGGTCGCAAATTTGAGACTAGTTGGCAGTTTTGAGCTTCTGGGGATTCTGGATTTGCTTTTCAACATCTGTATTAGAAATGGAATGAGATATTGATCCTATAGGATTTGCGCCAAAATTGATAGTTGAGACTATCGACTCGATCGCCGTTTTCCAATTCGCATCCTCCTCTTTATTGCTGCTTCCCGCTCTCGACTTGACCTCCCATTTTCAGAGCTTAAACCCTGAAATCCCTCGGTGCAGTGACCCGAGAAAACCTGGAGTTTAATGTTATGAATTTTGGAGCCATAGGAATGGGCTTGCTTGGGCTAATTCTGTTATTTAACTGCAAGTAGGCCCAATTAATGGGCCGCCTCTCACCGAATCATCGGAGTTGCGATGCGTCCCAATCAGATTTAAATCGACGGCCAGGGACGCCGCCGTCTTAACTCTCTCAAAACTTTCAAACAATAAAATCTTAAAGCCACCACCGCCTTTATTAAGAGTGATAATATATCGATCTGTAAAATTCTCTCTCTTTAAAATTATTATCGAGTTCTAAGCTCGAAGAACATTGAACGATGGGGAAGAAACAGCACAGTAAAGATCGAATGTTCATAACGAAAACTGAATGGGCCACTGAATGGGGCGGCGCCAAATCCAAAGAAATCCGCACCCCTTTCAAGCGCCTCCCTTTCTATTGCTGCGCGTATGATTCATTTTCTTGTGTTATTCATAATTATTTGCTACGTTTTTGGTTAATTTTTCTTAAATTTTGCGTTGTGATGTTATTGCAGACTTACATTTACGCCATTTGAGGTTCCAGTGTGCGCAGCAGATGGAAGCGTTTTCGACCTAATGTTTGTATTTCTGCTGTTTTTACATCTTTTCCCTCTAGTTGTTTTCTCAAATTGAAATTGTTGCTTGATTTTGATGGTTTTGAAATTTATTTGCAGGAACATTATTCCATACATAAGGAAGTATGGGAAGCATCCAGTTACTGGAGCTCCGCTCAAGCAGGAGGATCTTATTCCACTCACTTTCCACAAGAATTCTGAAGGTCAATTCTTTGTTCTTATTTTCAGTTGAGCGTTCTCCAAGTTTGGATTTAAAGCTTTATTCTTTGTTTTATGTGTCAATGTGTGTGTGTGTGAAGCTTGGTTTGAATCCGAGGTTCAAATTGGGTTCTTCGCTATCAACCATATCATCAGCCTGAAAATTTAGTACTTAGTTCTGGGGATTGAGAAATGAGAATGACTAATAATTAAAATTTATGTAGTAACTGTTTGAATTTGGTTTGGTGATTTTACTTCTCATTAGTTAAAATCTTCCCATGGGCAGTAGTTAGTGGCTTGAGAGAATCTCAGTCTGGATTATTGAATTATTTTAGTGGTTATTGTTGTTTCATCATTTTTTTTTCTCTTTTCTGTTCTATCAGCTACTGGTCATGAAATTCTAGTTGCATGTGGTAGCTTTCTACCTGCAAAACAATTGATTTTTGTTAGTCATAGGAGATTTCCCTTGCCTGAGATTTTAGGTTTTGGTATCACCACAGTTATGGTGCCTATTTCTGGTCTTATCAATTAGGTTATATCTTGGATATTGAGCGACTGCAGGGAGCCTTGGCTCCAACTTGCCATTTCTAGTTAGCCTATTTGTATTTTGGTTGCCTTTTAGCTATTATGTTGTGCTAAAGTAATTACATTGGTCTAGAAATCAGCATTTCTGAAATGAGCTTAGTTATGGTTCCATTGTTTAAACAGAATGCTAATAGCACTATCATTGTAGGCTATACATTGAAGATTTTTTGTAACTAAATACTCCTAGTCTTTGTTGTGGGCTAATGGCTGCTTATGCTATGTTATTGTGGTTTTTTATGCTTGTATAAAGTTGTCTGTTCATTTCTCAATTGTTATTCATGTTTTCTACATTCATTTCTTAGTAATATTGTTGTCATTGTCTGTACTTTCTGCAGGGGAGTATCACTGCCCTGTGCTAAACAAAGTTTTCACTGAATTTACACATATAGTTGCTGTCAAGACTACGGGAAATGTGTTCTGTTATGAGGTATGCATGCTGATGGTAAACAAATAGTTTTTCCTTTGGTGCAAATCTTTATTTCATTATTTGTTTGCCTTTTTCTTTTGTAGGCAGTTAAAGAATTAAATATCAAGACCAAGAACTGGAAGGAGCTCCTCACTGATGAGCCATTCACTAAAGACGACTTGATAACAATTCAGGTATTAATGACTCTCAGATGCATTCTATTTGACTATGCTGAAGATGCTATTAGGCTCTTACTAACATGAAAATGATTTATAAACCCATTCTTGGCACCATGTTTATCTTCTGCAGAATCCTAACGCACTTGATAGTAGGGTCACACTGGATTTTGATCATGTTAAGAAAGGTTTGAAAGTTGATGATGAAGGTAAGCTATGCTTATCATAACCAACTGCACTTTAAATCTGGATTTTGTGTTTCCATTTTTGTTTTTAAAATTTGATTATGACCTTCTTCAGTTTTCACCTTTCAGAGCTAAAGAAAATGAGTGCAGATCCAACCTTTAATATAAATTTAACTGGAGATATCAAACAGATGCTGGAGGAGATTGGAACCGAGAAGGGAAGGCAAACTGCCCTGCATGGTGGAGGTGGTAGTAAGGCACAAAATGAACGGGCTGCTGCCCTTGCTGCTATTTTGGCTGCAAGGTCACGTATTAAGGAGGACTCCAAGTCTGGTTCAAATGGAGAATCTAAACCCCAGCAAGCTTATAGCATTGTAGATGCTGCATCTGCTGCAGTTAATGGAAGAAGTGCTGCTGCAGCCAAAGCTGCAAGTGGCGATAAAACGGCTGCCCGGATAGCCATGCACAAGGCTGGTGAGAGGGCACCTGTGAATGCAAAGATGGTCAGTTTCCCTCAAGTTTGCGGTTTTCTTAGACACACAAAACCACACGATATCTTGTTTTGAATTTAATATTAACCATGCCTCTTCTCTCTCTTTTGTTGCCTTGATAGTCTTTTCTAGCATCATATAACTGATTGATATGCTGTAATTGCTTGTGTTGTTGTCTATGCTATTGCATGGTGACAGATGCTCTGAATTTGTTTGTCATAAACTTGTGATTCAACACTCATAATCTGGATAGATGGGAAAATTTACTTATTTTATTTCTAGCTAATTCTTCTAGATGCTTTTGATATTACTAGCTTGCAACTTTTTAAAAAATTGTTTCCAGGAAAATATTAAATGACAATACAGGCTATGGCTGTTTGACATGAGATTTTGTTTCAGGTAAAGAGCCGTTATACCACTGGTGCTGCTTCACGGTCCTTCACTTCTACCTCTTTTGACCCAGTTACCAAAAATGAGTATGAATATATCAAAGTTGAGAAAAATCCAAAGAAGAAAGGTTATGTCCAGCTGTGCACAACGCATGGTGATTTGAACATTGAACTGCACTGTGATATAACTCCAAGAACATGTGAGAATTTCCTCTCTCTTTGTGAGCAGGGCTACTATAATGGAGTCGCTTTCCATAGAAACATTCGGTATATGAGAACTGCTATCTTGACCCTAGTTAATTTGATCTTCTCTTCGTTGTACAGAACATTGGTATTGACGAACTATGTCTATTTTGTGTAGGAATTTTATGATTCAAGGTGGTGATCCCACTGGTACTGGAAGAGGAGGTGAATCTATATGGGGGAAACCTTTCAAAGATGAACTGAACTCAAAATTGCTCCATTCTGGTAGAGGTGTGGTTAGCATGGCAAACAGTGGGCCCCACACTAATGGTTCTCAGTTTTTCATCCTCTACAAGTCCGCCAATCATTTAAACTATAAACATACAGTTTTTGGCGGAGTTGTTGGTGGCTTGACTACATTGGCAGCAATGGAAAAAGTTCCCGTTGATGATGATGACCGACCTCTGGTTAGTCGTTCAGAGCCTTTCTGTTGAGAATTTAATCTATTAGTTCTTTAACTAATCAGTATGATTGCCGTTTGTATACTAAATGATGGTTACCAAACAAGATTGGTATTGATGCACCTATAAAGTAAGGCAATATATAGTTTGAGTTCTTTTATCCTTGACCTCTCTGATGACTAGGGAGTAGTCTCTTCCACTACTGATATTGACTTATAAAATTATGACTTTATACCCATGGGGAAGTTTCAGTATCACATTTTCTGTTACGACAGATATTTCATACCATTATGTGGAATGATTAGATATGTCGATTGATAGATTATGGGTGCAGTGGCACGTGGCTTATCATTAGAAATAGCATTTTGTTTCTTGCATATTTTTTATGGGCTTATGAGAATATTAGAAGATATGAAGTTTTTTTTTTTTTTGGCAGGAGGAGATAAAGATAATTAGTGTGAAGATATTTGTCAATCCTTACACGGAACCTGATGAGGAAGAAGAGCAAGAGAAGGCCAAAGAGGAGGAAGCTGAGGATGGAGAAAATGTTAGTTTTTGTGGATCCAATTGGAGTCCAATAGCAGTCATTGTTTTTGAGTTAATTGATTTTAGTTTTTCTCAAGATATTTACATGGTTTTTGATTATTAACATTTCAGGATAAGGTTGGATCTTGGTATAGCAATCCAGGCACAGGGACAACAGAATCCGGAACTGTGGGAGGTGTTGGCGTTGGAAAATACTTGAAAGCAAGAAATTCTCAATCTCAATCAGAGTCTGCTGATTTATTAGCAAATGGCATGGCAAAGAAAAGGAAACTGGGAGTCTCAACAGGAGAGTTCAAGGACTTCTCAGCCTGGTGACTGTACCAAATATTGTATAGTGCTTGGAAAAAAGAAGTGGTGTAGGTGAAGCAATGTAACCAGCGTTGTAACATATTCTTTTGAGGCTGAGAAAACCAAAGGATTCCTGTAGAGGAAGCGTTTCTTTACAACTGAATTGTTTATCAGGTTGAATGTACATTAAGATGTATTGGACCGAAATGGTTCAGTCTGATAACCTCCTCCTGTTTTTGTCTAGTCCATCCAAACAATACCCTTCCCTCCCTCTCTCTCTCTCTCTCTCTCACTCACGCACTTTCACACACACAGCAGACTCACTCATTCACAGAGAGAGAGAGAGAGAAAGAGAGAGAGAGAGAGAGAGAGAATGTGCAGGAGCAAAATTGAGCATGTGTGAAGGTGAAAAATCCCAATGCCATTTCCAGCACCCTTTGAGGTGCAGCCTTATACATGTTGAAATCATTCATTTGATGGTGAATTGTCTTAATCTCATGATGGATGTGTAGGGCCATCTTGTTGGTTTTTCATCAGTTTCCTCTAAACTCTTAGTGCCCTCTGGCAGAGCTGTTCCTTACCAATTCCAACTTTCCTATTTCTCCCCACTATTTTATGGCATTATTAAAGGACTTCTCCCCACCCACAGTTACTCTCTCTCTCTCTCTCTTTTCTCTGAAAAAAAGAAAAAGAAAAATCCCATACGGGAATGGCCCCATTGCAATTTGGAATTTAACAGCTAAACCTTAAAAATGTCCCTAAATATTCCGCCTATAGCGCTTTTACCCAGCCACGCTTTTACATGTTAAATTTATCAATTATCATATTAAATTATCGGTTAACAATTATTATCAATTAATAATTAGTACTTATAAATATCGAACATAAAATTTGAAATTTAAATATTTAAATTCAGCATATACCTATTATTAATCCTCAGTTAGATTTAACATATTAAATTTAAATGTTTTATTAGTTTTAGCTTTTCATTAAATCACAAAATAGCCCTAAATTTCAATCAAATTTGCTTCCTGGACATCTGGATAGATTATATAATGTCTTAAATCATGATATTATACAGTATAATTTAACAGAAAATTCTGTCCACTGGAAGCAAAAAGTTAAAATGGCCTTTTTTTTTGTTTTTATTTTTTATTTTTTTTACTCGATTTCGGTCTACAGTGTTGGAGAGGGCAAACGTAAGGATGACATAATAATGCCATAAATTCAAGACATTGTTCAGAAAAAAAAATTAATACATGATAAAAGAAAAGAAGAGACAAATTAAAAACGCAATGTTGATTACTATTATTAAATTGTGATTATTTGATATTTTAATAATAACTTCATGCTTCACGCGCAGTCTTATATAATAATTTAAGGTTCTATAACCCCAATCACAGGAATTTTAATTCCTTTTTTTTACCATTATTTATAATATATTTTTAAAAGAAAAATAAAATATTTATAAAAAATATAATAGCTTTTGGTTGACAACACCTCCTAATTAATTCCAGAATTGGAGTCATCGCAAGCATCTTTTACCGACTTGAAATTAATTAATTAACAATTATGTGGATTAGTTGTAAGACAATAGAAAAAACCAAAAATATAAAAAGAAAAAGGGTTGTGAAAGTGAAAGATAGAATCCATTTTAATATTTTCTAACTTTTAATTTCGGGAATAATGGATTAATGCTGAGCTGACATGCCACATTAAAAATATTTTGCATGGTGTTCTTTTCTTTTATTCATTAAAATTTTAAAAAAATGCAAATAAAGAAAAGATTGTTGTATTTAAATTCATTTTGAAATAATATTTGACTTGATAGTCATCGATTAATTTTCGAGATTTATTGATGGGTTATATCTTTTTCTGAAAAAATAGAAAAATAAGAGCTCATGGGACTAAAAAGATAATATTTTGGTGAAAAGAATGTTTATGCATGTAATTTTTTTTTATAATTTATCATTAATCAGTTTTGTTTAATTAATGGGGTCATTCACCAAATAAACTCAGTAGGTCTAAGCTTATATTAAAAAACCCTCTAAAATTTCTACTATGGTTGAGGCAGCGACATTTCATCTATAATCTATATATTCTAATCCTCAAAGAAAACAATATTAATATTAGATTATTAATTTGGGTCCCATAAAATAAAACATTCTTAATTTTCTAATGAAATAAAAATAAGAGGGTGAAAATTCGAAATTAATATATTAAAATCAGTATTTATTGTCGACATATTTCCTTGAGAACATAAAAAGACATTCTTAATAGCATTGGACTCACTTGTTATAGAATATCGTTACATAGTTCATATTAAAGAAAAGAAAGATTATTACCAATGGATCAATTGTTCTTTGCAATTTTTTGTGAACAAACTACCCTTTACATGAGTTTCTGCCAGCAATGATGATTTCCAAGAAAACAACTGAAAAACCCATTTCTCTATCACCGGACAAAGAAGCCACGCAATGGAATTACTAATGATTGAAGCAGAAAACCAAAGACATTAAAAGAAAAAAAAAAAAGCAAGAAAATTTCACAACAAACCCACCTTGGCAACATAAACGATAGAAACTTAGCAATATGCTGCATAGCATTAGCATGCACATATATCAAACACTAGCTAGGGCTAATTTTGCACACATTCAAAACAAAAGCTTCCAACCACTAACCCAAAAACAGAGTCCACTAACATGTACGTTTAAGTGAATGATCTCTCTTTAATTCAAGAATTAAAATTTATCGAACGGTGAGATTGATCACCTTTCTTTATAAAATTTAAATCCTTAAATCAGAGTACGAAGTCTATATTACATGAATGCTAATCTCAATCAAAAAATATGAACTAATCTAAATCATTAAGTACAAAGAAAATTTTGTGACAAATAGATGAAAAAAAATATATACATATGTGTGCTAATGTATGTAGGGCAACCAAATATAGATATTGTATCTATAGAGAATTAAGGTTCAAACTAAGGACAACAAGGTTGAGATGACATAAGACCAAGTTGTGCATTGGCAATCATAAAGAACCGAATTGGGTATAGAAAATAACTTAAAAATAACTTAGAAATAAAAGGGTATGTGAATTTTGAAGGCTATAAGGAGAAGAGCTACACATGAATGGGCCACCTTGAGAAGTGGCCTATTGGTTGAATGGAATATATATCATGTGGAAGTGGAAGAGAGTGAAAAGAAGAGTGAAAAGAAAAGTGAAAGAGCATGGCCCTAGGAAATGGCGAAGGGTATATATTGGAATTAGAATAAGGGATTAATTAATAGTATATAATGCATGGAAGTGTTTTGATTTATGGGTATAGAAAAGGAAAAAGTAAAGAGAGTGGGGAATTTTGGCAGTGTTTGGAGAGGGATTAGGAGGCAAAGAATGTGAATAGGATGTGTTGGAGT
>CANXYI010691690.1:0-14912 GCA_948208565.1 Hura crepitans
AGTTCAAACCATTTAAAAAAATTACAATATCACTAAATAATAATAATAATAATAATAATAATAATAATAATAATAATAATAACAACGAGTATCTTTTTTTAACAACTTTTTACATATTATGTAAAATTATCAAATTATTAAAAAAGATACTTATTATTATTATTATTATTATTATTATTATTATTATTATTATTATTTAGTGATATTGTAATTTTTTCAGATGGTTTGAACTTACTTATCACCAAGGAAAACTTTATTCGGGTCAAGAGGCAAGAAAATAAATGAAAAAATATGGAATGATCTGTGTAAAAGTAGGATGACTAAGTGCGATGAAGATAACATTGCAAAACATTTAATTTTAATTAATAAGAAGTTGCAGAATATGACGATGCATGGATGTTGTATAACTAAGGAGAAAAAAATGGAGGGACTGTTAAAGACAATACCTCTATGCTATTTGAAGAAAATAATGAGTATGATGAAAAATGATAATTAGTGGAATTATAAAGATATAGTATTGTATTTTTGTAAAAATGTTGTATTAGTTAGTGTCGAAAATTATGGAAAAATTAGAGATATAATACCTGTAGACCAAAAACATATTGTAAATGGGTTAACTATCAATGTTGGCCCAAAAATTATGTACATGAATTATGTTATGAATGTAATAAGTTTATACGATTAATTTT
Source organism: Hura crepitans (assembly GCA_948208565.1). NCBI lineage: Eukaryota > Viridiplantae > Streptophyta > Magnoliopsida > Malpighiales > Euphorbiaceae > Hura > Hura crepitans. The sequence continues at coordinate 690 of CANXYI010691690.1, forward strand.
GAATATTTTATTATTATTATGTAAGTAAACAATGAATTGTTACGAGAGAGAATACTAGTACACAAACTCAGGTCCTATTAATCCTGAGTTGTTGACAATGAGCGGGAAGCATCGCGTAGATGCTCTATGGAATAATGCTGTAAGCAAATGTAAAGAGTTTTTTTTATTTAATTATGCACAAACAAGATGTTAATAAATGTAGATTGAAATGTTTTAGGAAGTAAATGATATGTTATTCGCAAGAAGATGTACTGTAGATGATCACTACAGATATATTGATGAAAGAATAATTCCTTACATTCAAAATTCAGGATTTTATGGTGTGGCAAAAATAGGGATGATAAATGTCGATTGCAAGCTTATAACTACACTTGTTGAGAGATAGAGATCAGAAACTCATACATTTAATTTGGCTGTTAGGCAAGCAACAATTACATTGCAAGATGTAGGAATAATAACTAGCTTTCCAATAGGCGGGCGAGCAGTGACAGGGTTTTCAACTGAAAATTTAGAGGATATTTATAATCAACTTCTAGGACGAATCCCTAAACTAGATGATACTGAAGGGCAAAAGGTGAAGTTGACTTAGTTATCAAAAAATTTTGAAATAGTTCTAGAAGATGCAAATGAGGAACAACTTTAACATGCCTGGGCATGGTTAATGTGTTGTATTAGTGGGTTACTATTCCCATCACAATCATCAAATTATGTACATATAATATTCCTATCATTACTTGAAGATTTAAAATTAGTTCGAGAATATAGTTAGGGGTCAACATGCCTCGGATGGTTGTACAGAGAAATGTGTCGTGCTACTCGATCCTGATTGAGGGGGCTTGGTGGTTGTCACTAATTACTTCAAATATGGGCTTAGGAGAGACTTACACAATTTAAACCTGGATTTATGCATTCAGTTCTATATGACCAAATGCTTCTATACAGCATCAAGTTAAATGCAAAATTTAAATTATTTAATTTCAAATTTATATAATATTTGCTTACTAATTTCTTAACAACAATATAAATAGGTGGAAATGTCCATTGGACTTGAAACATTTTAGCAGAAGGAAATGATTTCATATCACACAGATTCAATCTTTTAGAGGCTAGAACATATGATATATTTAACCTATTATACTTTAGTTCGGCAATGAAAAAGTTATATAAGATAACTTTTAATATGAGTTACTAATGTAGATGGTTTGGGAGCCCTACAAAAATGTAATTCAATTACTACCTCCAATATGCTTACATAGAGAAAACTGTTGAAGAGTAGTCAGGCCATTAATATGCTTTAATATTATTGAGTTCCACCACCTAAACAGATGTTTATGTCAATTTAGTTTGGATTAACCAATTCTAAATCCATTATTGGTTAAAGACCAGCTACACTCAATCGATTTGAGAGGGCATTGTGACTAAAATTGGCATATAAGGCATGCGATGCGGATTGATCTGTGGAATTAAAGGTTGCAATATATGGTGAATAGTCATCCATTTGTCAAACCATTGCATCAGCGATCGACTTATATGCAATGGTATGTGACAAGAATTAGAAAATGGATTACTCAGATTATTGCAAGTGTAGGATGCATGGTAATTACATTGTAATAGCAATACATGATTTAATTTAATTATGCATTTCATTATAATTATTAGTATATTTTATGAGAAGCTTGATAGCGTGGAATGCATGCACCACTCGGGTGAAACATCTTCCTCTCAAAGTCCATCAGAAGTTCGGACGACAACGCGATCTATCCTAGGAGCTATTTGTTCAATATGGTGGATAAGGATAAATTATCCTAGGCAGCCTGTACCTGAATATTGAACCTATTAGCCATGATTATATAGATATCAGAAATAGACCATCTAGCCAAAAAAGGAATGGTTGACAGGTATGAGGTGGTCACAAGATTAAATGTGGACCCTAACATAGGGTAAGTACCTATGCCAATGTCTTGGCCGTTCGAGGTCAGTTAAGACCCCTGTGAACTGTTATCATCTTTTATGGCATGAAGTAATAGGAATAAGGCTACATTTGATCCACCTAGAAGATTAGTAGATGTAAGATCAATGCCATCATAGTGTACACCTGGTAGACGATCGTTCGATGTAGCATCCCTTAGTCAAGGTGGTTTTAATTCACCTCACCCTTTTGTAGGATCATCAATTGATTTGAACTTTTCATTCTGTGCGATGACTCCTCTACAATATACTTTCCCTACTTTTAGAACACAAGAGTTAGCATTTGTTACATAGGATTCATTTTTCAATTTGGACAATCCTGACACAATGGTTAGCATTTTTGTAACATCAAGCCAAATGTCATTTACATTTCCAAAAGAGGATGGTGATAGGAAAAATGAACCATATTAAAATCCACAACAAAATTGAATGCCTCCTGTATATAGAACTGGTGTTTATATGCATCGACATTGAAATTATGAAATCAATTTGTAATGAAATTAAATATGTTATTTTTTGTGAATATCAATATAATTGCTCCTTAAATAGATAAATTTATTTTGCTTGTCTTATTTGAATGTGTCTTAAAAATTTGTTTAATTCATTGTAAAAAAACAACAACGAATAAAAGTTAATCCATCGTTACAATAAAAGTTTTTTAAGTAAAGTTGTTACATTACTACAAATTACAACAGCGTGGCAAACACTAAGGTAAGTACTTGACAAAATCATCATCATCCGGATCGTTGCTAATAAATGAAAAACTGCCTTCAATATCAAAGTTAGAGTCTTTTGAGTAATCTCCATAGTGAAACTTATCAAGCCTTTCCTCCATTATCCTAATTTCTTGGCTCAATTATGCCCTTAGCCTAGAAATCTCCTCACTACTCCATCTTGGCATCATAGCCGATTTTATCTTTGGCAAAGGCAAACCATGGTAAATGCAATATGCTTCCTACTCACTTCTTATCTCCCATAACCTAATCTAATTGGGTTCAAATCTAAATTTGTGTAGACCAAAATCTTCTAACTTGCGACTATGAAAACCATCAAATATATAGCCAGCTCCACTATTATTCATCCAGTATAATCTTTTTGACGTTAACAGAGGCCTCTTCTTTCCATACCATGTTTGACCATTAGGATTGACATATCTATCAAGCATGATTGTTCTTTTACTTGACATAGCTGTTAAAAATAAAATTGTACACTTAAATTCAGTATAATATTTCTTTCAGTATTAAATGAATAAGAAATTAAATAAAAAATGGATGCTAAATACACGGGAGAAAATGTAGCATTACATATTTATTTAATAATAAGAATCATATATAATATATTAAACATTTCATTATTATGATGGCCCTGCTATGTTAGGACAGCTTCTCCTATTATGTCCTAGTTGTCAACATATGCTTTATTTTTGTGTTAGTGCCCTCTCTGTTCTATCCATTTCATTTTGAATCCTACTCATTCTAGGCCTACCTTTAGATCGCTGTGGCATTGGATTAGCTACAATTGTAGGTCCTTCGTAATGAGGCTAATATTCCTAATGCGCCATTGGATAGAAACTATATTTGTAGCAGCTTAATGCTTTATCTACTTTATAACAATTGTCAATGTATTTTCACACATCTAATCTGCTATGCATGCACATTGCAATTGCAAGAGAGCAAGGCATCTTCGTCCCTTGAAACTTGCCACATTCACATATCTACGTCTTAGGTTTATGATCTGTGTATTTCCTCATTTTCTCTTAACAACATATTGCATCATCTACACGTGATACTGGCCAATTCTATTATCATAATCATGAATTATATGACCTCTTGCCCGTTTAGATCGATGTTCCATTATTTTTAGCATTCAGCCATATACGTAACCCCCGATTTCATTATTGCTCTATATTGTTTTCTTTTAACATCAAAAAACTTAACTAATCAGGAGAATACGTGCTCAACGATGGCTATCACTAGCATCATCCGCACTCCTTTCAATACACTATTAACACTTTTAGCATAGTTTGTTGTCATTTGACCCTAACGACGAGCATCATTAGAATGCAATGCCTAATGATTAAGGTTATTGCATAGCTTAATCATAAGACGTATTATTGAATTCTTTTGTTTGAGCCATAATCTTTAGGAACTTCTGTTTTTGAAATTGTACACCTAATTACAAAAAATCGCATCACATATAAATTTTTGCTTAACACAATTCAAATATATAACATTTTAATTAATTTTTTCTTATGGAAGGCATTAAAGTACCTATTGAATATAGCATCCCTTTTATGGTTTTGTTTTGATAATGTGTATTGTAATTGCTAACATAATGACATAGGCACCATCGACGAAAAGTGCATGGTTTGTGCCATCTAAAGTTGTCATCCTTAAAATAGATAATATGCTAGCATGTCGATAAGAGATTATTGTAATGCCAAGACGTACCAGAATGTGCTTTTGGATCATGCTCATAAACCATCTCCAACTGGACAAATTCTCACTCTTAACAATTACAAATGCTATAAGGAATAAAGTATTATTGACATCGACTGAACTAGCAATTAACAAAGTATGCTTGTATTTTCCAGTCAAAAAAGTTCCATTTACCAATAAAATTGGCTTGCAATGTTGTAATATATCAATAACTGGTTTAAAAGTCCAAAAAACAAGTTTAAATTGCTTTCATTGAGGAAATTCAGTTTCTTCCTAAACAAACTCATATTTGCTTTCTAGATTTTAATGCGTTAGTGCATATAAGAAGCTCGGTAGCTTCTCATACGACTCTGTATAACCCCCAAAAAGAGCCTCCAAAGCTTTCATTTTATTATCCCATGCCTTATAGTAAGACACTTCATACTTAAATTCTCTATGAATATTCACTATAATAATGTCAACTGCTACTGTTAGACATTTGCTCACCATTCACATAATACTTTCCATAATGATATGTAAACTTAACTGTTGATGATCTTGGGAAAGTGAGGGTAAAATGTATGAATACGGGCCTTTATACACAACGATCATCTAGTAAGGGAATCAAGCTTTTTTCATAGCTCTAATCTTCTATTTACATCCACTTTCATGATTTGCATACTTAACTGACCAACATGACTTTTTTGAATTGGCAACAAAAGAATCAACATTCCTCGCTATACAGTACTTTCTAATTGATGCTTTAACTTTATCTTTATTATTAAAAAGTAGGCCTTTATAGAACTTTGAATTGCTATCCCATATAGTCATTTTCACTGATAATACCAAATCCAATTGAGTTATCTCACTGTCAATGTTTCCATAATGTTCTATTTGAAATTCAAACCCAGAAAATTCTACATAGCCACTATGGTTAGATACATTAAGGTTTCTTATCCCTTCAGATAAACCAGGGGAACCAATATTCTGTGTTGCAATATTATGATCACTTAAAACAATATTCTCTTCATCTTCCTCATTATGCCCATTATGAATCCTATCCTCATGTTTATGATCATCATTTTTAGATAAATAATTGGTATGACTCAATATTATACCATTATCAATAATATCCTCAGTATTCAAATTTTGTGTCCTTATTCTACGTGATGCTTCATCGTTAACCCTATTTTCATTAGAACATTCAGCAATACATATTGAATACCTTAGCAATTGTACTTTTCTGTTACATTGTCAACATTAAAATCTGATTGTATACTTTTTGAGTAATCACCAATACAGATTGAATGTCTAGATTGACAAGGTCCAGCACTACCTAGACCTTTCATATTATGAACAAAATCTCTTTCAACATGAAATGATTGATGCAACCTATTGTATTTTATATAATGGTAATTTAATTGCTGCAAATTAAATAAACCACTATCCCCAAAGTTCGAATTAAAAAAACTAGAATTGGTTCCCAAATTCAGATTTAACATTGATTGTGAATTCCGGACATCATCATATACTTGGTTACTAGTACTAACAATTAGCTGATTCGTACTAGCAACATTTTCATTACATTCTATCAAATGTGTTCCAACATTTTGTTTGACAAATGTTAACAATATGTATCATTGTTCTCAACTTCAACAATTAATTCAACAATTGTATAACAACTAAACTTTTGTAAGTTGTCATAAATAACTTTAATATCTTCATCATCTTTTAACTCTAAAGAAGTTCAAAATAAAAAACCTTGATTATTAGATATAATACGTGATGTTCATCCATTCTTACCCAGTCCTAACTTTACATGAATTTTGTAGGCTAACTTCGTAAAAGTTGGTCTCTCTTTTATTTTAATTCTTCGTGTCATTACCTCCTAATTACTAATATCATATTGCAAGCTAGCAACATCGAAAGTCATTTTCCATAGCCAAATTAATTATGAAATTCTAAATTATGTATAATATTTTATTACTCATTTAAATTATAAAATAATATTTTACAGTTTCAAAATTAGTACAATATTAGTAAATAAACTAAACTATCCAACCATTTCCATAATATAAATTACACCACTTACCACTTTTTTATTTTCAATTTTAAAAATATCTTTTTTATTTGAAACTTTTAAATATGCTTTTTTATTTTTTTTAATTTTAAAAATGCCCTAAAATTGCTTATTTGATATTATTAACTAAAACTCAATTTTTTTTTAAGAAAGTTTCGTTTCTTTTACACATTTTCTCTACAAAATCAATTCTCTAAAATTGTCATTAATTATTAGGATTAAGGATTTAGAATTTTAGGATTTAGGGTTTATAGGGTTTAGAATTTTAGGGTTTAGGGTTTTAAAATTTTAGGGCTTAGGATTTAGCGTTTTAGGGTTTAGGGTTTACGATTTTAGAATTTTAAGGTTTAAGATTTTAAATTTAGGGTCTTAGGGTTTTGAATTTTAGAGTTGAGGATTTTAGAATTTAAAATTTAGGGTTTAAGATTTAGAATTTTATAATTTTAGGGTTTAGGATTTCGGGTCAAAGATTTAGGATTTTAGGATTTAAGATTTTATGGTTTAGGGTTTTAAAATTTTAGGGTTTAGGAATAGGATTTAGGTTTGTAAGATTTAGGATCTAGAGTTTAGGGTTTACAATTCAGGTCTTAGGATTTTAGGGTATTAGGATATAGGGTATTAAAAAATGTTTATATTATAATTAGGATAGTTTTAAAATTAAAAACTAAAAGAAATATAATTTTAAAAGAAAATTATATATGGTGACTTTTTTAAAAACTAATTATTTTTTGGACCATTTATGAGTACACCCCTAATAATAATAATAATAATAATAATAAGGATCTAAATAAGCAATAAATTATAAAAAATCAATAAATTATTAAATTTAGAAATTGTACTATTTTAAATTTAATTATATAAAAATAACATACATTTTCTCAGATTTCGCTCGAATGTTTAAATGAATCCTGAAAAAATAAAAAAATACATTTAAATTATAAAATAATAATAATTAATAAAAATAACTATTCAATAAAAATGTAAATTATCACTAAATAATAATAAAATAATTTTATTACATAATAAAAATAAAAATAATTATAATAATAATAACTACTTAATAGAAAATTAAATTTTCTCTAAATATTAATAGAATAATTTTTATTATAATTTTCAAAAAAATTATAAAAAAAAACTGCAAAAAAAAAACCCTACCTTCTGAAATGGGAAGGCAAGCCCTTAAGGGCTTTTATACCCCCCAACCCTTAAAATCAAATAAAAAATTCTTCATAGGTGGGCTAGGTGAATATATTCTCACAAGCCTGCATTGCGGTATCAAATCCCGCAAGCTTGCAGGATTTGAGCCCTGTTGTTTTTAAGTCCATTTTCTGGGCCATTGGGCTCCAACCCACCAAATACTCTTAGATTACTAAATAGTTTCAGCCTAGCCCTAAACCCCAAATTTATTTAAAGCCCAACCCTATTTTGCTAAAAAGCCTCATAAACCTCACATTCACCCTTAGGAATTCCCTGCTGCACCCAAAAATTCAATACAAAACTCATTCAACATTTTAGGTACTCACAACAACACTCATTTTTGGGACTACATGTTTAACATATACATCTAACCATGCCTAACTTTACAATTACAACCCATAAATGCAGGAATACCATAAATTAGTAAAAATCAAATAAAATTGCATATCAAAACATTAACAACTAAGTTGAAACAAAGTCCAATCCTCTAGCTCTTTGTTTCTACCTATCCTTTTCAAGTTCCTTATAGCCCTTAACATGTAATAGATTATTAAACCACATAACCAAGAACTAATAAATTTTCATAAACCAAGTTAGCATCTCGTACATGTTACCATAAGAAAAATAGAGTCACTACTGTTTCGTGATTGTATGAGCTGTAATAGCTCTTCCTTCCCATTTTTTTTTTTCAAATAACACTTTCACATCAACATTTTAACTCTGTTCTTATGAAATTTTAGTTTCTATCAATTCATTTTTCTCTTTTGTTGCGTACTGTCTCAAGTTCCCTTTGAAATTTTCTTCAAGTTCTCATAAATCTCTAATCCTAGGTAGTCCCAATTAAACTTAATTATCTATTGATTCTTTAATTTGATTTAATTCTATGAATTTTTTGTGTGTAAACTAAATTCTTCCTTATCTCTTTTTTCCTTTTTTCATTTTCCCTGTCTCCATTTTTAGCTCATTTTCTTTTCTTTTTATGGAGATAAAGTCTTCTAAAACTAATTTCTTTTTTTGATGAAGGTTTATATGGTTATAGGCATTCTTATTATATTCTTAAGCATATAGTTCTTAGCAAATCGAAAGCCAAAAATATGACATATGGCTCAAATCTTTACTGCATACTTCCACTTATTATTATTTTTCTTATAATATTCTTTTCTTACTATTAATAGAACATGACATCATTTTCCACAATCTCAACCTTTAGAAATATCTTCTAGCATAATTACCAATTTAGCCCTTAAACTTCTTAATTATGTACTAAAGTTCATATTTGGATCATATTTTTGCTTGAGTTTGATGCTTGACACGTATCTTAGAATAATTATCTTCGTAACTCGAGATTTTTGGGTTGTTACAATGAATCGCCATAATCATTTGTTTGTTAATAACCTAAACTATTTAATAAAGTCTTTAGTATAAAATACACAATGCAAAAGAAATCATAAAGTGTTCATGATGTAAGATTCCTATTACATGCAAATGTGTTTATACCTAAAACATCCCTAGTCAAAGTGTTAACAAGATAGGACATTGTTAATATGGATAAAGTAGCACATATTATAGTTTTTGACTAGGTTAAGTAATAGTTCTCACAAGTTATAAGCATGAGATGTTTAAAATTAACATATGGATGCTTCTTTGAGAAAAAAGGTTATTAGAGACCTAGATATGAGACAATGATACAGATATTTAATATATGTCAATGATTCAATCTCAATATGGCAGTTATGCAAACATCCTTGGACTTAAGGTTATTAAGGTTATCTTGGATATCGAACATGATACTTTGACATAATAGCTTATTCCTCACTAAGAGGCATCCATAGCATGGTGATTGGGTGTAGAGTGAAGTACTTAAAGTTAGTTGAATGATTAATAAAGGATTCACCACCCCATTATAGACACTAACACTCGAGACGCTTTTTTCTTTAGAGGGTTTCCATTAATGAAATTCTCAAATGCCAAAAGTTTCTGAAGAGATATAAGGTAATGCCCACAAACCAAGTAATATACCCTAGGAATAGAACCCGAAAACACCTTTTAAAAAAGGCCGAGGAAAAGACCCAATGGACAATCACATAATATTTGTACGAACCTCCTCTTACGAGGATCAAAAGTCCTCATAGACTTTGATGCCTTACATCTCTGATGTTTGTGCAGATCTCCTCTCACAGGGACATAGGTTCATATGGAACTAAGCTTTCATGGGCCATTTTGATACCACTTTCTAGATGGTTGGATGAATATACTTTGCTGGGACCCATGAATTATTTAGTAAAGGAGTATAAAAGGCTAATTTTTAATGAGAAAGGATTTTTTAGGGGACTTTGAAAAAAAAATTCCATTTTACACTTGGCATTTTATTTTCTCTCTTCATCTCTTTATCCCTCAGCAGAAAACTCTCTAAAAAAAACCTCAATCCTCTATTGCCAAAGCTTGAGGAACTTAAAGAAAATTTCATTTTTGCTTGGTTTTGAGTTGCCCAACCTTACATAGCTTGAAAAGACTACTTATTTAGGGTAAATACCTGAGGAAACCCTTATAAAGGGCTCTCTTTCATTAATCTCATCTCAATTTTTTTATTTTTCATTTTTTTTATTATTTCACCCCTCCCCCTTCATCTTTTTTAAGCTTTATTTTTCCTTCTTTTTAAGGTTTGTGACATTAATTAAAATAGAGTAGTAAAAGAACTATTTTGATGGGTCTACTTCATTAGAGCAAGGAGACCTATGCACTTTTGTTTATTTTGTTTGTTTTCATTACGTTGTTTTTCTATTCTCTATCTAATAGGAAGTTCGTGCAGATCTCCTTTTATGAGGAAACTAATATGTGCTGACCTATATTCTCATATAGATCACATTTCTTTGATCTATACAGACCTACATCAAACATCGTTGTTAAGTTCTTTCTTTTAATTGTATTTTTCTATCTTGGATCTAGGATCTTTTATGAAAATGGGATATTAAAAGACTCCTTTTGATGGGTCTACCTTATTAGAGAGGGAAGATCATTCTTGTGTTCTTTTTATCTATTTGTCCTCTTATTTGCTATTTCTTTTATAAATTATTGATTATTGTTAATTTTGTTTGTTTTTCATATTTACATCTTTTTTTGTGTTGTTTTTGCTATTTGTAAAATAGATATTGGTTGTCTTCTTTTATCTTTCTATGTTCATGGATATGTCTAAGCAAACCTTCTTAATAGGGAAATAAAGTCCATGTAAACCTATTCTTATGCATAGATTTTGACTTTTTGAGATTCGTATGGACCTAGACTTATGGATGGTTCAATGTGCTTTTTATTGCTTGTGTGCTTCTGTAGCGGTGTAAGTCCGCATGGACTTAGTTGGTGTGTGCCTTTGAAGTCTGCACAGGTTTATTCCTATTCCATCATATCTATTTTTATATTTTGTATATAGTCTGTAATTAATTATTTTTATCAGTTTTTTAGATTTTTTGTAGTAGATTTTTCAGTTGTAATTATTTTAAATATTCCCATGTATAATTCCATGCATGTTGTAATAGGTAGATTAAAATAATTTTTAATCCGATTAACAATTAAACTTACAATAAAAATATTTTATAGAAAATAAAGGTTAAATTGCATAAATATAAAAGTTTTGGTACCAAAGTCCCCAAATACCAAGAATTACTTTAATTTGATAAAAATAAAGTGTTTTAAATAATAAATATCTTAATTTAAATGTCCTCAAGGATCAAAGTCTTTTAACTCAAAGTTTATAAAATTGAACAAATAAAAGTTATAAATAGAAAAGGATTTTACAAAAAAATGTTTTGGAATCAGTATTCTAATAACCAAAAGTGATTTTATTTAAATAAGAGTAAGATGTTTTAAAATGATAACATTATTTTGGAACCAAAGTTCCATAAACCCCTAAGAAAATAATTTTAATAAATAAAAATGAACATTTTTAATAAGTCTTTTTTAGGAACCAATGATCCTTTTATCTAATAAAATAATTTTGGACCAATATCCTCGGTTTAATAAATTAACCCAATTTCATGTATGATGATATATGATTTATTTATTTTGATGTGTATTTTATTTGCTTTTATTTAATCACTTTTTGATGTGCAAGTGTATTTATTTAATCGCAATAATCATATGCATGAAGGGAGTTAATAAAAATTAGAACCATTAAAATGAAAATCAGTATTATGTGGTAGGCATGAATAGAGAGAATTCTCGAACCCAAAATCTCTTTGGTTTACTTCCCAGACTAACCACCCAATTGGCGACTCATGCTTACCATTATATAAATTGCCTTGTGGGGGATATTCAAGCTCTTGTCGTTATTTCGAACTTTAGGGCATGCCTTCTTAAGACTTGTCCTAAAAGGTGTTAAGCCTACGATCGAGGTACCTATAATTGGCGAATCCACTATGGAGACCCCATGAAAATTTGCTTTAAAAGTACCCTCTAATCAACATTAGTTGAATTTTTGGTTTTAAAGTATATCATTTTTCGAAGTTGCATATCATATTAGAGACTTAGAATAAGTTAGGCACCCCTTTTTACCCCTGATGGTGTTCCAAAGCATGGAACCATTTTCACCTAATTTGGTAGATTGTTAGGGATGATAACCATGACTCTAAGCCTCGTACCTAAATGGTATATAAAACGATAAACCAATAGGTCATTATTACCCATGATTAGGAAGATTCATTAGGAGAGACCTTATTTGAAGGATAATACCTTTGAAAGTGGACTATACCATAGCCCAAGTAATTTGCTTAGATAAACTATCCCTTAGGATGCTATAATAAATTGCATTGTATGTGATATAGACTTCTGTTGTGAAATGAATTTTAGTGTTTCATAGAAGATATGGTTTAATTTGTTGGGCCTTTTGTAACTAAGACAGATTAAACTAATTTTTATCTTAAAATAGCCGAAATTCATCCAACAATAGTTGTTAAAACCTTTTGTATGCTTAGAATAATAAGTGTTACATTGTTGGTTTTGAGATTGTGCACCATTTGTGTTCTTATGTTTCCTGTTAACGCTTGAATAGAGCCACCTAAGATAGTTATGGCTATACCACGTCTATTGGAGAAATAAGGTCGGAAGGCAAATTATATGGGTTTATTTATGTTGCATTTCATGCATATATGCATACATGCATCATACAAGTTAATAATTGCCATGCACTATTTACTAATCTTTTGTGGTTGAAAGCCATCATAGATTGTTATTAAGAAAAGTCTAGAAGATGCAATATAGTAAACTTATTTATAGATCACTCATACATATATTATCGAGTATTACTGAGGAAATAATGGAAGATATAGTTAAGGAGGTAGAAGATCAGGTCCCCTTTACTTGCCAAAAGTTAAACTAAACCCTTGAAATAAACAAAAGGAAACTTGATAAAGCCTTAGCTACTTTCAAAAATGAGATGCTCACTACGTTGATGGTCACCCTAAGCTAGTGCATGAATGTTTAAGTTGGTGTATCCAGTACTTTAAACCAAAACACACCATTTTCACCTACTCCATCACTAACCCTAATTCCACCTACACCTAAACCTATGGATAAGGAAAAAGGGGGTTGCCTAGGTCAATGTTGATAATGACTACATTAAAAACTTGGATAAGGATGATTTAATAGGAAACACCCCTCCTGTTAAAGCTCTTACTATTAGGGAAGAAAACTATGCCATCTGTAAACTTCAATATAAGATAGAGGCTAGGTCACAGTTGATCTTTAGAGGAAAAAGGATTGATTTAAATGATACCTCCCTTAAGTCTAACGAAAACTTGCCTTATGAGTTTTATATGCTGAATATGAGAAAATTAAATGGCATGACGAACCTTAAAGTGCATCTGAAACATTATGCAACCTCAATAAAGGGGCAAAGGCAAATAGTGAAACAAATCTTAGGCTTTTTTAGCATGTCATTAACTAGAAAAGCCTTTGATTGGTATTATAATTTAGAGTAAAGAATAAGAGAAGATTGGGGTGAGTTAGCCAAAGATTTTGTTGACCAATACTACTATAATGTTAGTGTTGAGGCAACTTTAAAGGACTTGGAGCCGCTTAAGCAAAAGAGTAACAAAACTTTCATGATACTTGGGGAGATGGAGATCCACTATGCTAGAGACAAGAGCTAAGCCACAAGAAGTGGATCAGATCAAGATGTTCATCTGTAATGCCACCTCATATCTGAAAGATGGGTTAAAGGCCAAGGGAATCAAAGATTGGAATCTTTGAAGGATATTGTTTTAGATCTGAAAGAAGTGAATGAAGCTAGAAAAGGAATGAAAGGCTTTAGTTCTAGCTGGAAAAGGGAATAGTTAGGGCACTCAATAGGGTACTCAAGGCACAAATATAACTTATGTATCTATTGTAGCTGAAAGGCACTACTCTAATTTGGGACGAATGTTGTCATGGTGTCTTAAGAGGTTACAAAAGGAATGGAAGTTGCAACCACTACCTATTAAGTCATAAGGATTACCCAAGCACTGCGCTGACTAATATTGTGAGTGTCATTAATATACAAGTCATCTCACTGATATTTGTAAGTTATTAAGG
>CANXYI010691745.1:0-11329 GCA_948208565.1 Hura crepitans
TTCTTAGCCCAAATAGTTATGGGCCAACCATCTAAATTTCTCATTCACTCTATTACTAATCATCATTTAATAATATCTAAAAGTGTTTAACAGTCAGATACACATTTATTTTAATAGTTGAAAATTGACCTGGACAATTACAGGTTATATTTAGGTCTTGCCAGGCAATTTTAAGTCTATTTTTATAAGCCTAACTTAAATTCAATTCATAATTATGTTCGAGACTATTTATTTAATATCCCAACTTCTTACGTATCGACTTTATTAGCAATGTTTGATTAAGTCTAAAATAGTCCTTTTCCTAGGATAGTTATAAGTTACATCTCAGGTACTTATCACTATCATAGGCCTATAGCCATTAATGTCCATATCATGTTCATAGGCCTATAGCCATTACATTCTAGGCATCTTTTTATGCCTGATGACATGTTAACAATTAGCCCTCATAGGCTCAAATATCTCAATTTCATATTGTCATAGACCCGAAGCCAAACTTATTTATATTTCCGAATGGTCAAAAAAAATCTCAAATTCCATTAGTGTAAAGGTATAAAGTCTTTAACTTTTTAATTAAGTTTCCTTGCCATTTTAGATTTTTCATAGGATTATATGATCTTTTGGACCCTAATAACTTCATGCTATATGCTAGCCTAATCTACATAAATATCCCTTACTATTGTTTAACAAAATTTCCATAACATGTACGTGTCACATGCATACATACATATACATTAGCACCCATATTATCAATCTTCCATACTTGATATATCGTGTCATTTTACCCTCATGCCTAAATCACATCATTACTTTAAATAAGACATGGTTTCCATCATTTTAATTCCACCATTCTCTGAAGTGAATTATTCATACCCTTAACAATTTAAAATCAAACTTGTTTAATTCCATTATTCCTATGTCCTAATATTTATATATATACTATATGTATTTTAATTAAATGTAAATGTCAACATTTCAGTCCTAAGTAAAGTTATATATATAAATCATGCGTGGCTAAATTGATTTACCACCTAGACACCTTATCGTGTACGTGCTCTTAAATTTTCACCCACATCTCATTTGCCATCTTAATAACACCTCTTTATAACTCTCTTAGTTAGTCATTCCCATGTATTGGTATAGAGTTTACTATATATGTCATCATTGAGTTCATGGACATATATACATATATCCCTTTCAGCTTCCCTTGTCTAACCAATACCAAGGTACAATTTCCATAAGTCATCACCATAACATTTGAGGAACTACTAAGTTAACATATAAGTTCAAGTGACATAAAGAAACCTACATCATTGCCACATGCCCTCACCCCATTTTTCGTAAGTGTCTCTCGGCCTAATTCTTTTATAATAATATCATGAATGCTTTTATTCTCAAGTCATCACTTATTAATGTTACCATATATTTATACCTTAGATATCTAGTTGTTAGATGTTTGTCAAAAACACTTCATGCATTTTATAACAAAATGCACAACCCTCCTTATGACCCATCTATTTCCATTTTCTCCCATTTACATTACATATGTGTGTACTTCTTGACTTATTTACAAACCATATAAGCCTATTTCTAATAACCTACCATGTTAATCATGCACACAATTACATCAAATGTCACCACAATTTATTCCATAAATTAACCCCATTAATCGGGCTTTCAATGTTAGCCCCCACAAAGCACATACCACATCTATAAAATCACCACATAATACGTATTTACCGATCCCATATATATATCATAATGATTTTAAGGCAGGAATGCAAGCACACCCCTAGACACAGCAGCAATGAAATTTTCTTGAGATTTAATTCAATGGAAAAAAAAACAATTTTAGTTCCTATACTCATATTTGTAGCTGGAGAATTACACATACACGCCTCACATTTGCAACTTAAACACACACAAAAAGTCTTATTTCCACACACCATAGCCAGAGAACACACACTACTAGACCAAGGAATTTACATAAGGATGGACCAAAGCATGAAATTATTCCCATAAATTCACTAACCTCTGGCAGTTTTAACAACTTTCCTTCTCTCTCTTTTTGCTCTTCCTCCTTGCTAGAATCCAGAGTCTTTAATCCATGGTTCAAATTCCACTTCTCTCCAACCTCTATCACGTCCCCTTTAAGGGAGCTTCTTTCACACTGATGTGAGCTCCTAGGTAAAGGATTTTAGAAACACCATGAATCCTATGATGAAAGACTACTAAACTTGATATAAAATGTTAGAGAATGGATTACTTACACAGGAAAATTCTGGTGTCATCACTTGGTTTAGCATGGGTACTTGGATACAATTTCTTGAGTAATGGTAAGAAGCCATGGTGGCTATTCACCTCAGTATCAATAGTTGCTAATTCAAGGGAATTATGGTGAGCTTGAAGGGGGAAATTTGGCTACATAGCCATGGAAATATAGGGGAGAAGCTATAACCACGTGAGCAGTAATTTAGAAAGGAGTGTTGGACAAAATAAAATGGTGAAGAGAGGAATATGAACCAAGTGTCCTCCCTTGAGCTTAGCCATGTGGTTCAGTGGTTAAATAGGATTAGGGGAGCCTCGGTTTGTGTTACGGGGTTCTCGAGCACCCCAGAATTTGAATTCTTGAAAATAGGGGCTGCTAACTTTAGGGATTTTTAAAAAATCACACGGTTATCAAAAAAATACACCATTTATTCCTAAAATCATCATTTGACCCCAATTTTATGCCTACAAAATTTCACAACGAAATTCCATCAGTAAGAACCCGAATGAAAAATCGAGCATTTTGCAGCAATTCAGTTCACGACAAAACTTTGAAAATTTTTATACAGCCACTCAAACCTCTAAAAATCATTATGTTTGTTTCTAAAATCCTTAAATACATTTAATTAGTGGCACATAAAGTTTCATAGCATAATTCCTTTGGGAACTAGGCTAGCAAAATTTTAGGAAAATTGCAATTCTGTTGAAATTCTGAAAAATCCCAAACGATGTCAAAAAATTACACCATTTATTTTAAAATTCCTTATTTAATTCCAATTGCATACTTATAAATTTTTGTGGCCCAATTCCTTCTAAAGGATAATTTTCAGACTATCTCAATTTACGTGCCAACTTTGAAAATTACGAGAATTTGCAAACGACCTGTAATTCCAAAAATTCCATCACCATTGGATTTAGTGAAAATTTTAAGCTTCAGGGTTCACTATTTTCAGGTCCGTCCGAGCACATCCCGGGTCATTCCCAGCCTAACTTAATCCGAGCCTATAACCTACTAGCGTACGGCCTGAATTAATTTATTGGTTCGGCTAAAATTTTTATTGAGGTCATTTTCATCCTTTTTCAAGCCTTTGAAGTTTATTGGAAAGTGTACCATGCCTTAGGATTCGTGCTAGTGACCCAATATGTCGGGTGCCCTTTTTAGGTCTTGAGCATTGTTCTTAGAGCCCTAGTGCATGAGCGTTTCAAAATTACTGGTACCTCTATCCATAACGTGAATAAGTTTATTTTTAAAACCCAAAAATTTTAAGTTGTGACATTTCTTCCCTTTTAAAGAAAATATTTCATGCTTGAAGTTCTTCAAGGTCTTACATGGATGGTACTAAATAGTCTTTCATAGACAAGTTATCCTTAAATGCAAAATCTCAATTATCGAAATCTCCTTTAGTACCCTTATGGCTTATTACACCACACGTTGAAGATCTTTTTCATCATTAGGGATACATAATCTCTATGCCCCTAGGTTTTTTATGGACCCAAAGTTATTTTGGAAAGCTTATTTTAGCCTTTATATTACATTATCATTACTAAAATGAATCACATACTTCCCCTCTAATGGATCATTATAAATCATGTCATATCACTCATATCTCTTATATGAGACTTACCAATAAAATATATCAAACTCTATATCATGTTAAGACATAATTCTCATGTATGTATATATACTTGTATTTCTTTTAATACCACTTTTAACTATCAACATGTACCTCTATGATAATTGAAGTTGAGAGGTCACCACTTTTTCATTTATTATCCTAATCCTATTCTCTCATTATATCATACATTCTACCCCTTTAATAACTGTATATTCCATGCTTATTGGTTAGGAAATTTCTAAAGTCACTTTAATCTCAATATAATACCATTATGCTAGAAACATAAAACTTATATACCTTTTGTGGTACTTCTCATAATAATATCACTAATTCATAACACTCAAATTTAGATAAAGAGTAGTTAAAAGGGTTTAAAATAGTCACCATACTTCAAACTTTCTTCTAACCCTACGTAATTGAATCCATAAGATTAAGCTTCAAAGGAGTCCTTAGATACTCCTTGGCATTTTTATGTTAATCACTCAATTCCATTGATGTATCTTAGAGCACGTCCTACCAATTCTTAGTTCCATGTGGGCCGATGATCATTATGTGAGAAGTATGCTTATGCCAATATTTTGTGCAATAGAATGATAAAGATATAATGAATTTATGTTTCATGTATGATATGATGTTTGTCTATGGACAATGCATAAGCCCTTTCCATATGCAAATGTAAATGTTATGGTAATGAGGCCCATATGAAAAGGATATATATATATATACTCCAACAACTAGCTTCTTTAGATCCTTCTAACTTGAACCTTTTTAGAACATTTACTATCACACATCCACTATACTCCATTTAGATCCTACAATATAAAGCTTTAATGATATCTTGTTCTTTAGAATCACCACTAAATATAGACTGAGTCATGTAATTGGCTACCCACTTCAATAACTTTTACAAATATCTAATAATGATTGAAACTTAAGTTTCAACCAAAATCCATTAGTTGCATATCTTAGAGCACACGTGTAATAAGGATATTTTATTTACATTTAAACATTCATTTACAATAAAAGGCATTCTTTATAACATAAGAGCTTATGTTAATTCATTTATATGATATTAATCTTAAACTTTGTAATAAAGTCCCTGGAATCATGTTACAGTGCAAAGGAAATGATAAAGAGGTTATGATATGAGATTCTTATTGCATGCAAATGTGAGATACCAAAACTATTATTAGTCATAGTATTAATAAGATGGGACATTGTTAATATGGATATATTAGCACATGTTATGCCCTTTGACCGGTCAAATAGTAGTTCTCACAAGCTATAATCCTAGTGATGCTTGGAGTTAACTTATGGATGCTTGTTAAGGCCTAATATGAGATGTTCACATGGATACATAACCTATGTCAGTGAAATCATATCACCACATCAGTAAGTGCAAGTATCTTTTGACTTGAGATCACTAAAGTTATCTTAACTATCACGAGCTATGCTTTGACTCTAGTGCTTTTACTTCATCGTGATGTATACATAGCTAGGAGATTGGGTATAGCTCAAGATACTTGAAGGTAGTTATGTAAAACCCTTATACCCTACTGATGTACTAGTTTAAGTATAGGGTGCCATAATTACTGGTTCAATTACTGTTCCTTTATCATGTTATCTTTATCTTATATTTAGTTATTTTAGTGTGATTATACTTTTATAATTCACATAATATCTTATACACAATCACTTTATATTCCACACATTCATGTTATTCATCAGCTTACATATTCATATGCTTATTAGATAAACTTTTGTAATACTTAATTATCATTTGATAAAGAATCCTTTTACAAATATCCTAAACCTAATATTCATGTACAACAGTTTTCATAACATTTACACATTTAGTACATACAAGAATGCTTTGTCATACAAGGATACTCGTAGGGGACTCTTCTTACCTATTCATCTATCATATGGACTCTTAGTGTTGCTGAGACTCGATCCACTACTTTGCCTAGCACTAACTATAACCTACGTATCAACAAGAAATTTGATGTGCTAAGCAAAATTGCTTAGTGGTATATTATAATACAATGAATTATGCTTATGTATTATCCACTATTAATTTTGATAATTGTATTAGAGTGTTATATATGATTCTTTTTATTGAATTCTAACTTATTTATATGGCTATAGTTGATATCTTATAATGGATCTTGTTCTTTACTTATAACTTTTATTCATCTTATCTTATCTACCATTTATGTGTTGTATTCATCTACTTTTACTCATATCTTGTTTGTATTTCCTATATCCTTTGTATATTCTTTAAAAATCTCATTAGTCTACTCTTATAAAAATTGTATTATTTCTATCTTGTACAAATAAATACTTCCTATATTAATATTTTAAATGTTAATTATGTACTTATTTGATATTTCCATGTATAGACTTTTTCTTAATTCTTATATCTTCTACCTATTCATGTACTTTTACAACATTTTTGTATATCCTTTTCAAATTATTATAATTTAATTGTTTAAGTTATATAATAGTCATTTACTTTTCCTTTATAATGTCTTATGTATAGATTTATAATTTTATACACCTATAACAATATATAATATCCTTATGTGTCCTTTATCATAACACTTTACATTTTGAAATTTATTTGATAGATTTCTCTACATTTATTCCTCTTGTGATATTCCATGTAAATCTTATTTGTATTCTTTTCATATCATTATTATTTTTCCTATTCTTTTATACATGTACAAACAATTGTTAATTAGGTTTACTTATAATAAGCCACTAGGTGACGTCGCTATTTATTTTTAGTATAAATGTATTTATTTAAAATTTTTAAGCTATGGTTAGACATTTAAATTTCATTTAACTTTTAAATTACATTTAATCATCATGTTATCATCTTTGTATTATCCTGTATCTATGTAAATTACTCTTTTCATAACGATTTTTATTCCATGTAATACATCTATTTAAATTTGAACACTATAATCCTTGAATTTATTCCATCTGGTAAATTTTTACTTTTAAAACTTTCTATCAATTATCTTATGTCCTTTAATATTGCCTTTTATCCCTAATAATCCTATACATTTATCCATATGTAAGACATTGAAGTGTGTAAGTATCCGTGTAACATGTACGGCATGCTATATCTAAGTATCCATATAACATGTAAGGGCCCTATAACATATATGGTTGAAACTCTCCCCAAATAGTCATGTAAGCACCAAAGTGCTAATTAAGTATTCCCTAGTTGATTGGTTAACCTATCCTAGGCCATAACTATCTAGACTATTAGGACATCTTAACAAATAAATTTACCAAATTTAGTCTTTCTTTTGTATACATATATACATTTACAATTTAATATCTCTTATTAATGTTCTTATTACATTCATTCATTTATTTATTCCTTTGAAATATTTCTTATAAGAACTTTGGTCATTTATCATGTATTATTAGTTACAATTATTATTATTCTTATCACAACTTATACTTTCATTTTATATGCATATGTATTCACATTTGTTTTTCTCAGTGATTCCTCATGAATTTAATTTCATATCATTTTTAATATATATACATATGTATTTATTTCCTTTTTACTTATACTTATAAATTTATTAAATTATCATTTACTATCTCTTTTATTCAATTCCCTTTTATTTCCCCTATATAAATTCTTGATTTTTATTTCTAAATGTACTCCACTTTATTTCACTTTTAGTTATTCATTCGCAATTTCAACATATGGTTTCCATATTATGAATTTAAAATTATTTAATCATATACATATATAATAATCAATATTTTAATTTTATTTTTTTATTCCATGTACCAACATTTTCCTATTGATATTAATTTTTATAATTATCCCTTTATTTTAGAATTTAAATTAATTTTATCACTTATATTAAATCTTGATTATTTAAAAATAAATCCATAATCTATATGTCCTTATCCTTTCATTTAATCTTTTAGCCTTTTCACTTAATCCCTTTATAACTTATAATTTTATTTCTTGAGCCATACATATATTCTTTTTTCTTATATTCTTTATGTTTTCTTTAGTCTCTCTGATTTCCTTTATGCTTCCTTTTAAATATGTCATCATGTACATTTAACTATTAACATATTCTTTTGTCATTCTAATTTATTATTATTATTATTATTATTATCATCATCATCATCATCATCATCATCATCATATATTCTTATTACTTTCGTCTACTCAAATTTATATTACAATTTTATAACAACATACATAAACATTAATTCTATCTACTTACACACACTTTCATTTTATTTTTTTTATTTTTTCCATAATTGATCTCATATAACTTTTATTACTTAAATTCATGTGTTCTTACTACATCCTTATATTTTTATTTTAAAACTACAATTTTATAATAAGATATATAACTATTAATTTTATCCACTTATATAATTTTTTCTATATGATTAATCTCAATTTTAATTTATTATCTAAATTCATATATTCTTTGTTACTCTATTTTCACTAAAATAATATTTAGTTAACTTATTAAATTTTCTTTTATTCTCTCTTAATCAAGGTTTCTTAATTTATATGTATATCTACATATTTTTATTTTTTTCATGTAATTAAACTTTTATTTCAAGTAATACACATATCCTTTATTTCTCATGCATCTAAACTTTTATTTCAAATAATACACATATCTTTTATTTCTCATATAACAATTTCAATTAATCATATACTTATTTCCATATGCTCATATGGCAATTATCAGCACATAAGTTTCATTTCTCATGTTACATTTGCATGTGCAATTTAAATTTCTATCTCTATGCCAATTAGTTATCTTACTACTAAAGTTTCCATGTTAATTTAACACAAATTACCACTAAAGTTTATAATTTCTTTATGATGGCCATATAATTATTTTCAGCTCCAAGTGGAATTTAAGGTATAATTCTTCTCTTTATGATTATTTAGACATAATTTATAACATTTTAGGCCTAATTAATGTCTAATCTATCACCTTCCTTCAACTAACTAATACATGGAAAATCATTATGTACATAAACTCAAATAAGCACAAACTCACGGAGCTAGAATACACATACTTCTTAACAAGCTCTAATCCACTAAAACCTCTTCCATGCCTCTTTAATTCCATTACTTCATCATCCATCCTCTAAGTTTATATCTACCATATTGGTTTTCGTCACATAATTTCCATCAAAATGTTATTAACCATATAATCTCAATTAATTCTATAACTAGTTACCTTTGATGCTCAAATAAATTATATAGATCACTTGGTGTAATGACTAACTTACGAACTTTTAAGTAGCCTTTGACACTTGACTTCTATCCTATTTCTTTCTTTAAACACATCCTTTTTCATATACCTTTGAAGGGCCAGTAAATTATTTATTGTAGTATTTAATTTTGGTGTAATAATTTTGAGGTATAATGGTGGATTAACCACAAGATTTTGTTTTGGGGGAAATGGGAAGAGAGATTTCATCCAAAAAAAGAGGGAGAAAAGGGAGGTATTGGCTAAATACTTATGAATATTTTACACAATTTTGATATAAGTGAACTAATGTCTAAGATTAAAAGAAAGTTAACACATTTAAGGTTAGGATTTAATCCATGTGTCTTATATTATTTTTTAATATTAATTATTTTATTTATTTTGGATGGCCAAGATTCTATGTGCACTATTTGATCCAATGGCCACAATTGCTCCCTACATAAGAATCAAGTCATGTATATCTCATAAATTATCATTTTCCTCTATTTAATTCCCCAATTTATTTTTAATAGTTCCACCTAAAAATATATTATGGCATTATAATTTTCATATTTTTCAAATTATTTTAGTATTAAGATATACAAGTCCCAAATTTTTTTGAGCACGTTTTTTAAGAATTTTTAGTTTAGTCCTGAAAGGTTACTATTCATGTCTGACCATAATCTAGATTTCATTTTTTTTAATTTTTAACCACTTATATGGCTTCAAATTCCTTTTATATTACACCATAATTCATCTCATAATATACTATCATCTAGTCGGGTTAACTCCACTTGGGCCCGGGAAGCATTATTCATGGCCCGAGTGTCATTATTCACTGAGACCACCTCTCAAACCTTGTACTTTTCACATTTTCATGTTCCTCTCATGCCAAATTCATATTACTCATCCTTTTACACAAAGTCTTCTCATCATATGGCCATCAAATGTGTATTTCCAATTTTGGCCTTCACTTTTTCATAAAATTCCCTTTTTCCCCCTTCATCATTTTTCACTTAGTTATCTTCTCAATTCGTATGTTAATTTCATTCCCCATATTTTCTTCTAATTCTTATTCTATCCTTGTATAAATTAGATCGAAACTTGAGGCATGACAAGTTGAGTGATCAATAAAGGATTCACCATCCCAGATTATAAAGGGGAGTTTATCTTATTATTCTAATATGTCTTTATTCTAAAAATCTTTGGCCAAAGTGAAATACAAGTGTGAATGAGATTCACAAGAGCATTTTGGGAATAAAGATTTAAATATTAGAACTAATATTTGGGTCTTAGTTAGATATGCCTAATTAAACATTGAGTTGACACAAGTCCATACTCAAACTTAAACAAGATAAAGTATGGTGAAAAGATGAATTGCATGATAATTGGATATGGAAGGTTTAAGCCAAACCACTTGACTTTTCAACACTTAGGTAGTCTTGATGTATAGCTAAATACCTTTCAAGACTTATACATAAGTGAATTATTCATTGGAAAGTAATTATAGACTCATTGGGATTGAACTACTAAGTCCTAGTTTGACTAGGACTCTAATTCATTATGTATTAGCAACATATTTTGAAAACCCATAGGTTCCCACACAAAAGAAGTGAGAGTAGATTCAAAGTGTTTGAATGGTTAAATGATATTAGATATCATTAAATGATGAATTAAATAGAAAGAATGAAGAATTAGGCTTGAAGCCCAATTGGCATGTAGAAAACTAAAAACTAAGGTTTTGAGTGCTAGGCCCTATTGAGCCTAATATGTGGTACTATTTAGGTCAATTTTAAGTGGACCTTTAAGCATTAAAAGTGGCCATAAATGAGACCATTATCTAATCAATTATAAAGCTATGTTGAGCCTCATAAAATCAGCCTAAGCAAGCAAGTGTGCATATGCTTACAAGCCATTTTCTAAGCTTATTGCCAGGGGCATGTTATGGCACCCAATTTATGGGCTTTCGAGGGTTGATTTAGGTCAAATTTTAACAATTAATAATCTAATCTAGGAGGATTTTAAATAATATAAAGAAACCCTTAGTGATCAGCTCTAAGAATGATGCAAATTAAGAGCATAAAATAGCCATAAAAAAATGCATACCATCTTATGTGCAATTCTCCCTTGCTAACTCCTAGAGATTTATGTAGCCTCTCTCCTCAAGCTTCTTTTTTGGAT
>CANXYI010691973.1:0-11497 GCA_948208565.1 Hura crepitans
TTTTAAATTACTAGGGCTACCAAAAATAAAAATAAAAATTAAGAGAATCTCACTTACATAAAAATTAGGCACTGTTCACTCAATCCTTACTTCTCTAATTTGAGCTAATATTTTTTTATTTCTATTACTTGGAATGTATTCTAAAGGTTATGGATGTGTGATTTCATATAAGATACATGAGATTTGGGTGTGATTTAGAAGAGAGAGGAAGAAAAAATGGTGGAGGGATAAAAGCGAGGTCTCATCAGCATTAATTTATGGGGGAGGAGTTTTGGGATGCTTGCTTACACATGTTGCACTTTCACATGTGTAAAGGTATTTATATTTAGTGGGTGGCATGGTTAGATCGTGACACATGGTGATCTAATGGCTTAAATAATTCTAATTCCTTCTTAAACTTTGGAATATTTTAATAAGTTTTCTAGGCTATTAAAAATAACTTTTTAGCGCCAAAATTCCTCAATTATGCCTATTAAGGGGCTTATAAAATTTCAAGTCCAAACTCCAAGGACAACAATGATTACTATTCACTCGCGTAAATGAAAAATTTCGAAAAAATATCAAATGACCTCAGAAAATTAAAATCCTATACCAATATGTAGAATGGAATTTTTAACCTCTAAGATATGCTATTTTTAGGTCTATCTGAGCACACCCTAAGTCATTCCCAGCACAAGTTTATCTAAGGCCACTATTCATTAGTTTACTGCCTAAAATAAATTATTGGTTCTATTAAAATTTAAATTTATTTCATTTTCCTCATTTTTTATCCCATTAAAGTTTTATGACTAGTACGCAACCTTCTTGGTCATATAAAAGTGTCTCGGCTCCTCGAGAGCACAATTTAAGCTTAGAAGTTACTATTCATAAAACCTCAATTTACGGGCCATATAATTCTTCCCCTCTTATGTAATTTCATCCTCAAAATTACCTAATGAGAATAGGTGCATATACTAAGCCTTCATTTTCTCTTCACTTTCCTATATAGCTTCCTTCATATTGTTGTGTTTCCATAGCACTTTGATTAATGGTATAGCTTTATTCCTCAATTGCCTAACTTCTTTAGCGAAAATCTCCACCGATTCCTCTTTATAAGTTAAATCTAGCTATAATTGGATATCTTTCATAGGAATCACATGAGATGGATTAGACTTGTATTACCTGAGTATCAAAACATGAAATATATCAAGAATTTGTTGCAACTCAAGTGGTGATGTTAGCCTTTATGCCAATGGCCCCACGAATTCTATGATCTCATAGGAACTAATGAATCTGGGACTAAGCTTCCTTTCTGTGCCAAACTTGAGTATCTTTTACACAGCCATACCTTTAAGAATACATTTTTAACGACTTCCTTTCAGTATCTCTCCATATAAAATTAGCACATGACTTTTGTTAGTCTATAAGAGCTTTTAATCTTTCTCTTATGATTTTGACTTTATCTTCTGCATCTTTCATCAAGTTCGGTCCCATAATCATACCTTCATTAAGTTTATTCCAACATATAAGAGTTCTTTATCTTCTGCTATATAATGCTTCATAAAGTGTCATACATATTATTGTATGCAAATTTAGCCAAAGAAAAGTATTGGCCCCTACTTCTTTCAACTCTGTAGCGTAGCTATGTTATATGTCTTCTAGTACCTATATCACCCATTATATCTGTCCATCTATCTAGGGATGAAAGGCTATATTATGTGAATCGAGTACCAAAATCTTCATGCAACTTTTTCTAAAATTTGAAGGTAAACTGATGATCTCTATTAGAAATTATTACTGCTAGTACACTATGTAGCCTCACAATTTCATCAATATACAGTTGTGCCTACTTTTCCAAAAAATAGTTCATCTTAATAAGAATAAAGTGCGCTGCCTTAGTTAGCCTGTCCAAAATTACCTGCACAGCATCACATTTGCTTCTAGTTATAAGTAGTCCCATTACAAAGTCTATAGTAACTTTCTCTCATTTGTTATTTAGTGTAACAATCCAGAATGAACTTGATGCTCAGCCTTCACCTATTGACATGTTAAACATCTGGCTACATGCTCATCTACATCATATTTCATTCCTGTGCACTAATAATTAGGTTTCATAACCAATTACATCTTTTTACTTCTTTGGTGTATACAATATAGAGTTTCATATGCCTTTTCAAAATCTATGTTCTCAGTTCATCTATGTAAGGTACACATAATTTGCTATGATAGTATAAACATCCATATTCTCTGAGTTCAATTTTTGTAGTCTTCCGCTCTTTGACTTTACTTGTAGTTTGTACAAGTTATTCATCTTATTTGTGCACCTCTTTTATTTATTGTTTGAAATCAATCTTGATCTACAACTCAGCTAAGATGGCACCTTTCTCTATATACTCCATTCTAACATTTATTACTCTTAAATGGGTTGCCATGAATTTTTATCTTAATGTATCTGTAACCACATTTACCTTTCTTAGATGATAATCTATTAAACAATCATAATCCTTATTTAACTCTAGCAAGTATCTCTACCTTAAGTTTAACTTCTTTTATGTGATGAGGGATTTTAGGCTCTTATGATCAATATAAATGTAACATCTCTCACCATATATGTAGTGTCTTAAAATTTTCAATGCGAAGACAATGGTAACTAGCTCCAAATTATGAGTAAGATAAATTTTCTCATGTGGCTTCAATTGTCTGGTGGTAGAAGTTACCACTTTATCTTCTTGCATCAATACACACCTCAGTCCATTGTGTGATGCATCATTGTAAATGACAAAATATTTCTCTTGCTTAGGTTGAGTAAGGATAAAAGCCTTTATTAACATCATCTTTAATCTATTAAAGCTTGCTTGACATCTATATCGCATATAAACTTCACATCTTTTTGCAATATCCTTATAAGTGGAGCTACAATCATTGAAATTCTTTTACAAATCTTCTATAATAGCTAGCCAATCCTACAAGCTTTAAATCACTATCACATTCCTAGGAGGACTCCACTTTAATACCACTTTAACCTTACATGGATCAACTTTGATACCTTCAGTTAAGGTAATATTGTGTAGAAATGCTATATCATTTAACCAAAATTTACACTTGTTTAGCTTAGCATACAACCACTTTTCCCTTAAAGTTTATAACACAATTCTGAGATATTGTTCATGTTCCTCTTGACTCCTAGAATAATCAGGATGTCATCTATGAATACCATAAAAAATTGGTCCAAATAGGGTTTAAAGATTCTATTCATTAGGACCATGAAAGTTGTTAGAGCATCAATGAGCCTAAATGGCATCAATAAGAACATATAATGCCCATATCTAGTCCTAAATGAAGTTTTCAATATATTAGCTTCCTTAATCCACAAGTGATGGTACCCTGATCTTAAATCTATCTTTGAAAATACACTAGCACCTTTGAGCTAATCAAAGAGGTCACCCATTCTAGACAATGGATATTTATTCTTTATAATCACCTTATTTAGTTTTTATAGTCAATGCATAACCAAAGTAGCCCATCTTTCTTCTTTATAAATAGTACAAGTGCTCCCTAAGGTGAAGTTCTCAATCTAATAAAACCTTTATCTTGTAATTCTTGTAACTGCACTTTTAATTCTACAGGTGCCATTCGATAAGTTATGTTAGATATAGGCATTGTACTAGGATATACTTCAATCTCGAAGTCAAGCTCTCACTATGGAGGTAACACTAGTAACTTCTTTGGGAATACATCTAGAAATTTGACACTATAAGTATTTGATCAAGACTAGGTGTAGAGCTAGTAGTATCAATTATATAGCCTAAATAGGCTTCACATCTCATACGAATAAGTCATCTTGTTATAACAACTAAGATGATGTTAACTATAGATTTTCACTCACCCATAACTATTTCCTCATATCCCTCTAATATCCTATGGGTAAGCCTCTTATGTTTATAGCCAACTATTACCCAGTGTTCTAATAACCACTGCATACCTAAGATAACATTGAATTCATAAAAAAGAAGTTAAATGAGGTCTATTGGGAATAGCTGATTCTATATCACAAAATGATAATATTTGTATTCTTATTCACTATCACACTCCATTTAATTGGGTTGCTAACTTGAATATCTATATTTATAGGCTCTAGTTCTAACCCTTTATCTCTTGCTTGGGTAATACAAATATAAGAGTAGGTTGGTCCTGGATCTATTAAAGCCATGACATGTGCATCAAATAGATAAAATGTACCAATAATAACATCTAGAGCCTCTGCCTCCTTCAATTCTTAGTTGGCATACTATCATGTTAGAGCTTATGCACCAAATCTAGTTCTTTAGCTATATCCAGACTGATCACCCCTACTCTATCTCTATCCCCTGATCTGTAGTGCTATAGAAACCTTTATCTTGGCAGCTTCAACTTAACTCTGTGGATCTCTAAAAGTGATCTCTAGCCTCATATGTAAAACACTCTCCCTTTTTTATCTACCAGCACTTCCTCTAATATCTTCTATTACAAGTCTCGCAAGTCAAGGGTGCACTCCTAGCTACTAATGTCAGGGCACTAGAGGCCTACTGTGGAGGTTGAGGACTCAATGAAAAAGCCTAACATGGCCTCTATGTCTTCATCGGCCTCTGAGTTTGATGCACCAACTGAGACTAGGACCATCTCTATCTCTTACTAGCCCTAAGAGCTGAGAAGGTCTACCTTGCTATGAATGGCCCCTTCTTCTAAAATAACTCTCTACTTTCCTACATCATTTACTCCATGTCATATGATGTTAACACCAAGGGTAAGAAGTCTATGATCTTTACAGTGGCTATTTTCATCCTTAATTCTACATTAAGGCATTTCTTAAACCTCTTGAACCTCTCTTTTTTTTGTAAGGACCAACTCTTCTATATAGTTACTTAGCCTCAAAAAGTCCTTACCGTACTTTGACACTAAACTCCTACCTTGGTTCAAGTCAAAGAACTCTTGTCCATTTTTATTTTTGTATAATTCTATTATGTATCTCTTTTTAATCTCCTTCAGAAAATACTCCTAAGTCACTTCAGCTACTACTTTCCTTCACATTGTAATATCCCACTAGTGATTGGCTTTCTTCTAGAGAAGTGAGGTGGCACACTTTAGATATTCCTCTTTCGTACACTGTAGCTACTCTAAGATTTTAAGGGTTCTCTCTAATAAATACTCTACTCTAGTAGCATTGCCTTCTCTCATCCCTTAAAAGTCTACAACTCCTATCTTTTTCACTCTTCCAAGGTAGGTCTTTTGTAATGTAGCTAAAGTTGGAGGTGGTGGTACAAGAGCTAGTAGAGGTGATGGAGTAGATGTAGAAGTATGTCTCATGAAATCTACTATATACTATAGAAGTGTTAGAGAAGCTTAAGTCTATGGTTGTGTCTGTTGATATGGCTGGTGTGCATCATCACTAGACTTTGGAGTGGTTGCACTTACTTTTACTCCCAGAATAGTGGTGGAAGCTTGATTGGCCACCTCTTCTCCTCGCTCTAGTAGGGTCCATTCACTCATCTTGTTTCACTATATAGTGAAAATAACCTATTAGCCTCATGTGGCATAGCTTTGATAGAATTATTGAATCCTAAACACTAGCACTCATGTATAATAAGCCTAGGAATGCCTAAACCTACTCTATTACCACTAAATGTAATACCGCTACTTGATTTTTAAAGGAACCTAATAAGTCGATGCTACTTCTCACTAGTCACCCATCTTGGTATTGCACTAACCCCTATTCACTTTAACACTTATGACTATATGTATTTAGAAAACAAATAATGATTAATTCTTTATTTTGTACTTATTTCCTTCTAAAGCTAACTATAACCAACCCTCACATTCATATAAGATGATGTAAATTCATTATACAGAAATTTAGGCAGCATAACGACTACCTGAGTAATAAATAAAAATTTAAACTTATAAAAAACACTTTTAATAACATATCCAGTATATCCTTCATCATTTGGACCCTTCTAGTCTAAATCATAGTACATAAGGCCTCAGGCCCATAACATTAAGAAAACACAATCATTCATATTGCACAACTAATTAATTGCATAATCACGTTTTCAAATAGCAACTATATGATAATCATTATACATAGATAATATTTACATTAGCTAAGCCTAACCCATTTATACATGAGTGCCATATTTATATATCCCTAAAAGTACCAAAATTATACCAAAAAATGTTGCACTACTATACTAAAAGTATTGAGCTTGAGCTACTACTACTATCTATAACTTGTGCCTCATAGCACTAATACACTGTGTGTAAAACTCAGTGGTGAATTTAATGTAATACGTGTATGTCATGCATAAATTCATGCAAAATTCATGATATAATTCTATAATGTAGCACACAAAATTATTAACTTAAAATATTGTTAAATTAGTTTTCAATCTTATGATTTATTTACTAGTGACTTGCCATTTAATTAATTTACTTTAATTCACATTATATTATTGTTATTATTTTTCATGTTAACTTTTATATGCAAGCCCATACTGGAAAGACTACACTTTATGGCACTAGATAATAGGATTCAGGCTGTGTATTGGCCCACATTTTTTACCTCGATAGCTACACCTACCTTGTCTAAGAGCAAGGATCAGTTCACAAGAACCTCCTGGTACCAGATTAGTAGATAGCAGGGATTAATATGTAGACCTCCCAATATCTATAGAGGGATAGTAGGGATTAGCCTCATGAGACCTCCTAATATCTCAGTCATTATCAATATGTCATAGGTGGATAATAGGGATCAACCCCGTGGGACCTCCCAATATTCATAATTAATAAGATAGATAGTAGGGATAAGTCTATAGACCACCCAATACTCAAATGTGTAGGGGCTAATATTAAGACCTCGGTGGTTACACCTACCAGCATAATTAGATAGGCAATGGCCCTAGGAGGACCAATACCTTTAGCAACTGCTAACTTGATAGTTGACCAACCAACCCATCCAATGGGTGTCTAACTGATGGGCTAAATTATATTTATTATTTATTTACATAGTTATAGGTCACTTACATCTTTATATATATTTTATAGTTACAAGTCATATTACCATTTATGCACTATTCATTTGGTCATTTTTCTTGCATCTTACTTGGTATAAAATCCTTATTAATCAAACCAAACAATTTATCATAAGGTCTCAAATTATGTTCTCCTTATAACATCACCATTTTTAGCATCAATTTCCATTATATGCATTCATTTTTTGTCATATAATTCACATGTCCCATTTCATATGAAATGTGCCACTTACTTAAACTCTAAAAGTCCAATTCTTTTTTACATATAATTACTTCCATATTTCATATTAAAGTGACATATATCCATTATTATATATTTTCTTTCCTCACATTTCTTACAACAACACTTTATTTAACACATTTTCATCATAAATACATAATTAACATACACTGTGCACACATGCACATGCCATGGCTACATGACATACCTTTTAACCACTCACACATCACCCATATACACATGCATTCTCCACTCAAATGGCATATATAACATTATTATTACATTACATTAACATGATGGAATGATCATTACACATAAACATGCTTATACATGCAAACATCCACACTTTCATACCCATGTACATGCACACATACATAAACACACATTATGGCATGCATCCACTACATCAATTCACATACCTAGGTTGTGAAAACTCCTTTTTACATCACTTCAATGCCTTTGTTCCATTTTTTCTTCAATTCTTCTCTTTAAACCTCCATGATGAACCATAGCCCTTAGAAAAATTCTATAAAATACTATATAGCACCGAATAAAAATCTATAAACTTTGTTTTTCTTAGAATTACTAGGGTTCTATGAAAAAAAAATAAAAACTAAGAAAAACTCACACACAAATTATGCACTATTCACTCCATCCTTATTTCTCTCATTTCATCAAAAAAATTTATTTTTATTGCTTAGAATGTGTTCTAAAGGTTGTAGAAGTGTGATTTGATATGAGATACATGAGATTTTAGCATGATTTAGAGGAGAAAGAAAAAATGGAAGAGGGCTAAAAAGCTGGTGGCATCGGCTTTGGTGTGTGAGGGAGGAGGTTAGTGATGATTACTTACACATGTGGCACTCTCAAACATGTAAGGGCATTTATATTAAGTGGGTGGCATGGTTAGATCATGACATATGGCAATCTAACGGCCCAAATAATTCTAATTTCTTTTAAAACTTTAAAAAACTTTAATAATTTTTCTTGGCTTCTAAAAATAATCATTTATATGCCAAAAATCCTTGATTATATCCATTAGAAGGCCCGTAAAATTTCAATTCCAAACTCTAAGCACAACTATGATTACTCTTCGCTTGTGTAAATATAAAATTTCAAAAAATTATCAAATTATCTCAAAAATTTAAAATTCCTTCACCAATATGTAGATTGGAATTTTTGACCTTTAGGGTATGCTGTTTTCAGGTATACCTGGGCACACCCTAATTCATTCCTGACACAAGTCTATCTAAGGCAATTATTTAGTATTTTATTACCCAAAATGAATTATTGGTATTGCCAAATTTTTAATTTATTTCATTTTCCATATTTTCTAGCTCATCAAAGTTTTATGATTACTATACAACCTTTCTAGCCTTATAAAGGTGTCCTAAGTCCCTAGGTCCACTATTTAAGCTTAGGAGGTACTATTTGTGAAGCCTCAACTTGTAAGCATTATAGTTTATCTTTAATGGTTTTGTATACATGGATGTGAATGTTGCATATATGAGAATGTGTATATGTGAATGTGAGTGTTTCTAATGCATTTGGCATATAATGTGGCATTCCGCTTATTAGTTTCTTAGGATTACCTATTAAGGTTGTTTAAGATGGCGGTGGAAGAGGCATTACATCTTATGGTATCAGAGCTACGTTTAGGTACTTCTTTCTTGTGTAAACTTGAGTCCATTGCCCATATGATTGCATATGTGTGAATTGATATACATAAGCATTTCATTGGATGTATAGCCATGAACCCTAATACAAAGTGATTTCTATTGAAATAATGAAATCATGTCTCATAACTCCCATCAACTAATAGATGAGGAGACTAAGTGTTGCACACCTATGGGTTTAGGTAACCCTAGACAACTTACTACTTTTAAGTCTCTTCCATAAGTTTAGGGTTAATAAGCAATACTGCCTGAGCATATCTAGTTATTGAGGTTGGCTACTAACAACATGCCATAATCGTAGCCTTCAGTACCCTTACTAGAGCTTAAGAGGGCAAATGTTATTGAGTGGCTTCATAAAATGATAGCTAAAGAGTTTAATGGCCTTAAAGAAGAGGATTCTAAATTGGCAGAATATTGATTATAGAAGATAACTAGGATTTTGGAGTAGATAAAATGCACTAATGAGAAAGATTTATTTATACTAGATCTCTCCTTTAAGAAAAGGCTTATAATTGGTGAAAAGCATTGATAAAAAGAAAATTTCTTAGGCCATTGCATGGTAATTCTTTTAGGTAAAGTTCTAAAAAAAGGTATATTAGTGAGACATTTAGAGAAACCCAATGCAAAGAGTTTATATATCTTTGACAATGCTAGACATCAGTCTTTAAGTGTGAGAAAGAGTTTCTCATGATAATTATGTATGCTAAGGTTATGTTCCCTACTCAAGTAGCTAGATGCAAGCAATTTCAACATGGTTTAAACCATTATATATGATTTAGTGTGGCACCTAGATAGATCAAGGATTTCTCTCATCTAGTGTCTATTACCATATACTATGAAGGCATCAATACACCAGATTAAAACATGAAAAATAAGGGATAAAACAAGAAAGGACAAGGACAAGGACATGGTAGTTTTTCTTTGCTTCAAGCAAAAACTAAAAAGGCTCACAAGCATAAGGTTTTACTATAAGGAACACCAGTGGTAGTAAGGGAGACTGTGGAGTTGACTATGTGGCTAATGCTCTATGGTCTATTGTTAGATGTCCTACATTTTGTCTATACAAGCATTATTTATATAAGGATAGATGTTTTTATCTACATGGATGAAAAGAGTCTCAAGTATCTTTCCACTCAAAAGGAGCTCAATATGAGATAGAGGTGATAGATGGAATTGCTCAAAGATTATGATTATGCTATTGATTACCAACTAGGCAAAACTAACATCATAATTAATGGCTTGAGTAGGAAATTAATGGCAGCTTTAAGAGCAATGAATGTCCATATGAAGTTGTCATATAATGGTTCTATCATAGCTGAGATGAGGGTGAAACCTAAAATGCTTCAAGTGATAAGTGGTTAAGAAAGTGATGATATGTTAAAAGTGATCATAGTGCAAATCCAAGAAGGGAAGCTGAGTGGATATGAGCTCTAAAATAGTCAAGTGTTTTATCAAGACAAATTATGTGTACTTGATGATAAAGAGCTTAAGTGGTTAATCCTAGATGAGGAGCATAATAGTTCTTATGCCATGCATTTAGGAAGTACCAAGATGTATCAAGATCTAAAGAAGCAATATTAGTGGTCTAGAATGAGAAAAGATATCAC
The DNA here is from genome assembly GCA_948208565.1 of Hura crepitans. NCBI lineage: Eukaryota > Viridiplantae > Streptophyta > Magnoliopsida > Malpighiales > Euphorbiaceae > Hura > Hura crepitans. The sequence continues at coordinate 10,547 of CANXYI010691973.1, forward strand.
AGAATATGAGAGAACTAGTCTAACATGTCAATAAGTTAAAGCTAACCATACATCAAGATTGTTATAGCCTTTGGCAGCACTTAAATGGTTGTGGGATTGGATCACTATATACTTTGTCATTACTTTATCAATAACCTAAAAGAAGCATGATGTAGTTTGGATGATTATTGATTGATGGACAAAGTCGGTTCAATTTTTTTGCTTCTAAGAACTAACTATTCTTTAGAAAAGTTTGTTGAATTGTATGTCAAAGAAATAGCCAGATTACATGGTGTGCTTACATATATAGTATCTATTAGAGATCCAAGGTTTACTCTAGGTTTTGGAAGAAGTTGCTTGAAGCTTTAGGTATAAGATTGAGTTTTCTAATAGCTTTTCATCCGTAAGCACATGGTCAATCTAAAAAGATTATACAAGTTCTTAAGGACATGTTATTTAGATATGTTATAGAATTTAAAGGAAGTTAGGATAGATATCTATCTTTGATAGAATTCACTTATAACAACAATTGTTAAGTGAGTATCAAGATGGCAATGTATAAAGGTTTGTATGGTAAAAGATATGCATTCTTTTTTGTGTTGGATTAAGTTAAAAGAAGATAAGGTTATGGGACTAGATTAATTTGAAATGCAAAAGAGAAAGTCAAGGTTATCAATGATAATTTGAAGATGTCCTCTCAATAGAAGTTTTATGCAGATTTGAAATGGAAAGATATAAAGTTTGAGGTGGGTGATAAGGTGTTTCTAAAAGTATCTCTATGGAAAAAACTTTTTCACTTTGGTAAGAAAGGTAAGCCTTCCTAGGTTTATTAGCCTATATGATGTCATTGAGTATATGGGACTAGTGGCTTTTAAGCTAGCTTTATCACCTGAGTTGGTAAAGATACATAATATGCTGCATGTGTCTATGTTAAGGAGATACCAATCTAATCCATCTCATGTGTTATTAGTG
>CANXYI010692066.1:0-11011 GCA_948208565.1 Hura crepitans
ATTTATATTTTATATATTATTTTTATATTTATTTCATTTGATTAAATATAGAAAATTTCTAAAGATACTAGTCAAAAGAGTAACATTCAATTTTATTAAAACTTAAGGTTTTCATATAAAGAGTTTTTTAATTAAATTTTAAATTTATTTTTATAGATTGCAATATTTAATAATTTACAAACATATATATATTAAAAAATGCAAATATTACTAATAAGAAAGTAATATGTAGTATTGCAATAGTTTTTGGTACGTGTCCTCACTTTTATATTTATTAATGCTTAAATATTAAATTTTAACCCAATAAAATTTAATAGTATGAATTAATAAAAATTTGATATGAAAACACATCAAGTAATTTTATAACAAAGATATTTATTTTTAGTAATTTACTAAAAATTATTCAAACTAAATTAAGGAAATAAATAAATCAATATTTTCTATCCTATTTAATATATTTTATTTATGATTTCTTAATTAAATAAATTTATTAAAATAATCATGCTTAAAATATTTTAATTATTCATTAATTAAAATATAATCTATTGTATTTTGAAATCAATATTTAATTAATTGAACAAAGTTTATTATTGATATTCTTGAATTGCTTTTGAATCATAAAAATAACGTAGAAAAAAAAATACTAAGATATCATTAAAAATGTGTGTTAAAAGAATATCATAAGTCCCAAATAATATAATCTAAAAATAATTAAAAAAAGATAAAATTGTGAAATATCGGTTTAACCAATTTTTTGATTCAATCGAATTTTTGCCAAGCTGGTTTTATTGATTGAACCAGATCGAACCAGCTATCCATTTGCAAATAAATCGAACCGTCCGACCAATCTTATTTTAATAACATTGATAGTAGGTTTATTTGTTATTTTTATAAACTCGTCTATTAGCTTGCAGTTAAAGAGCACCTTTTTTTTGCAAGCCAGAGGCCTTTTATCTATTGTCTACCCCAACTCAATAAAAAAATTGAAGAGATCATTACTTTTTCATTCATTAAGAACAAAAAAAGGATTTTGATTTTCCCACTCAATGGCATGTAAATAAATTCTTTACGCCCTAAAAGAGATGATTATAAATGATACTATATTTATTAATATAACTAATCTAAAGGAGGAGGCAATAAATGTGAGGTCCCTTATAGATAATTAGAATAGCCTCATAAATGAACCACTTGTTCACCCTATTTTAGCTAATCTAGCCAACCAAGCTAAACTTTCCCAGATTAACTTTTTTGACTCCCACATGAGGCCTTCTAATGTGAGGCCATAACAATTGCTCAACCTTTTGGGGAAATTATGATTTCTTAAGCTTTACTGATTCAAGTTAAGTGCTTCTTAAGGGAGAATAGTCAATTGCACTGGCTCCAATAATTTTTTGTTTCATCCTCTTGAGCAAATAGCTCTAGATAAGGTTCTATATGTTCTTGAGGATAACACTTCTTTTCCGGTGGAGCTTTCCAATCTAATACTAGTATTGCATGCATGCTTATTCATAGATTTTCTTTCATTTATAGCATTTGTTTGGCTTTTTATATGTATCTTTTGACTTTTTTTTCTTGTGCAGACATAAGTCCTTGTATTCAATCCAAGTCTGTTACCAATTAGATGCGTGTGAAATCCAGCTAGCAACTTAGTGGAGCCTTCTTATCAAGGAGGAATTTTGTGCCACCTCTTCTTTCTTGTCCATCTTCCTTGGAACAAACAAATGGCAAAACCTAAAGGTGAAAACAAAGAAATTACCTCTAAAATTGAGTTGAGGAAGAAGTTTTCCATAAGATAAGAGAAAGGTCATAGTGCATAATCTAACTCCATTCTTCCATAAGACTGCCCTAAGCTCTACTAATACTAGAAATAGAGGTTTGGCAAAGATTCTATCTTATCCATTAAAGATTATGCTTGTAGCATAGCCTTAAGCATGTTAATGGCCAAAGAAAAAAAGGGAGATTTATAAGATTAAGACTCAACTATTAGTAATAACTTGGCCTAATCATTTTCATCCATGTGGCTAGGCCATTTACAAGATATTGGGGACAGCTAAGTCTTAGTTATTATAATTGGTATTAGAGTCACTCTATGTGCAATTATGGGTGTCGGTAGGAAAAACCTTTATAAGCATGCTAAGTCCCTTATAGTGGTGTATTGTAACATTTTAGGCAAAGCCCACACTTGCAAAACATGAGAGAAATCTTGGGTATAGAAGGTGTAACACCCTAGCCTATGCATAACAATGTACCTAAGTAGAACTATTATGTTGACAATTGAACTTAAACTTAAATCACACATACAATTAACTTACAACAATTGAATAACATCTTCTCAAATCTACTTGGTGATTCCTATTAAACGAAATCCTCAACTAAAAAACTGTAGCTTATCCTATTAGTTTATACTTGTAATACAACTCTTTATGCCATGTGGTAACACAAAGACACAACTAAGCCTCCTATATCTGATGGAATGGTTTAGTTGGGTGTAGAGTTACATGTCAAACATAAACAACCATAACGCTTAAGGCATCAAATATAAGATGGGATATATACATTATATATAAGTAGAGTGAATAGGATAGACTTGTGTAACCCTTTCCTAACAATATATTCTACTTATGCTAGATTAGTTAACACATGATTTCTTTCCTTTGAGTATATACCATTATTAATACACTTACATATATGGTTACATATTCTTGGATAATACAATTACATTGAAAACTCAGTAGCGATACTTGAGTTGTAGTTACTCTAATCAAATCTGGTTATTCTTCAAGCACCCTTATCTTTATCTCAATATGCACGAGGAGAACCTTCACGCTAAGTAATAAGCTTAGCAAATTTCCCAATTTTATATAAACTTGTTGATAAATATGAGATGGCAATACATATAAGCTTAAGAAAACCAATATCACTTTTGTAACTATAAAGCATATAAATATTAGAGAATTTAATCACCAAATTTGCATTTCACATGATATTCCAAACATATGGATATAATACAAGATTTTCAAATAATTTTTCTAAGTGTATGCTAATAATTAACAATGCATATACTTAAAACAATTTCTATCATCCTATTATGGGAACTAAAAATTCTCACACTAATTCGTTTTTCATATCATTAAGTTCATATAAGTATTAATGCTAGAAATAACTCAAGCTCTAATTATAGCCCCTCATTATGAGCTTATTCGAAGGGTATAGATGTATATCTTGTCATTCATAATCTGTTAAGACATTCATGGATACCTAGTATTTCCAATTCATAGAAATTCAGGTTAATGCCTTAATATGTACATGTTAGGCAACATTTTTGTCTTTTAGTCTTTTATTTGAATCTTAAGGATTCGATGAAATAAGAGTTATGTGGATTCTTATAAAAGGAAGTAAAAACTTAGCGAAGAACCAGAATGTTAACTATGTATATCTAAAATCTTAGCATAAAAGGAATACATTTAACATTAGGCTCATACTTAGCCATTAGTCAGGTGATACAAATCAAGCAACATACACATCTATAGCATATTTCTTCTTAAAGGTTTAAACACTTAGCTATTCTTGTATGTCCATATACCTATCAACTACCATAGTTGCATACAACATTCTCACATACATGTAGCATATTACATAAGCTAGCTAAAACTTTCCACATACATCTTACCTTGCTCATAACTTAATAACATAGCATAAGATCATCATTGATAATTGATTTTTTATATATAAGCTTGCATAAATATAAAGTAGATTGAATGAGTTGATTAAAACCCATAGTTACCTATTTTGTAGAGTGAGCTAGATTATATCTTTAAGTAACTGTGCCTTTTAGCTAATAAGATTTCATGGGCACAAATGAACTTTTAAAGCTAATTGGTACTTTTATTCATATTGCGTGTTACTATGGGCTTGCCCACATCAAATACTGCCATACTATTTGTTATAACTTGTTCAACTATTTATTTCATTGCAGCTTCTTATTTCATGCATATTCTATCAATTAGTGCTGTACCATGCATATAAATATGTATAAATTTGATTATCAATCATTTAGAAATTAAGTTATCTTAGAAAGAACCATTAGTAATATATAGTAAAACACCTATTGAGGGAAGGATAACAGAAGTAATTGAGTGAGTAGCCTTAGCCAACACATATAGAAGCTAAACAGGGCCTTAGCCTAAATATATGGAAGCCCAACTAGGGCCTTGGCCTAAATATACTAAAATATATCAAATTGGGGCCTCAACCCATATAAACTAAAGAATAGCCATATTTGATGCCTTGTAGTACTGCAGTCCCTACCCCAGCATGCCAGGTCTATCCTATCCCAAGTTCTACTATGATGTTACCTCGGCTCTATTGAATTATTATAAACTTAATCTTTTAACGATCTGCTTCATTAATTTAATTGTGAATGATTGCTATATAACATGTAGTAACTCATACTTATCTCATAAAGTATATGTGTTCACATAGTACTCCCTTCAAATTAGCTAAGTTATTTGTTATTAATACTTTCATAATCATTATTTCATATAGAGCTTCATAAGTATATATATTCAACTGCACGATCATTATAGCTTGTTTGTTTGATGTATTTAATGTTCATGAATTCCATCCTACTAAATACATGGATTCATTTAATGCATAAGGTTCCTTGAGTATATAGAAATCTATTAGCATCAAATATATTAAACATTACTTAACACACTTGCATTAATATCATGCTTAAAGAAAGATATAGCATACTCATCAAATTAGCATGGCAAGGCATCGCAAAATACTTTTAATAACATTTTCATAATAAAAAATGAAATAATTTAAACTAACACTTCTTTATCTTCCCTTCTAGGGTCCTTAACATCTCAAGATTTATGTCATAGGAATTTTGAACACTGTGTAAAGATTTAAAATGAACTTTAATTTCTTAATAAACATGAAAAGGTTAGAATACATACTACAATACATGTTTTTAACTTCATAGTTTCATACGTAATTAATTAATTCTTCATAACAAGTGCATAAGGTTCTTACTTAATGCATGATTGGTTAGTATTTCACAACTTATTTGCAAGAGCTATCACCTATAAGGACTACCTTTCGTTACATGCATTCATAGTATTTGCAGCAAGTAAAACTAATTTGTCTCTTAACATTATCATTCCATCATATAAGTTGAGGACTTAGGATTATTTATCCATATGTAGCTTTTTATGGTTCTCAAGTTTACATAATCATGAATATATCATCCACTCATGTATATACAGGAAATTAAATTTTTATTCATGACTATAATTGTATCTTTAGCCTTATGTGAAGATCGTTCAATTTAATAAAGTCTAAATCAAAAATAGGAATGTTGGAATACCTACCTTAAGAAGCACTTTCTTACCTCACTTTTGTCTGTAATTACACTTTCCCTTTAAAGGTTTCACTTTGTTATTCCTTTTTCTCTACACATAGTCAAAAATCTCCTTTTTATTTCATGATTGCACTTATAGCATAATAATAACATAAAACTTACTTTACATGCATATATACTAATGATAATATGATCTAAACATGTTAAACTCCATATATGCACTTTAACCAACCCTACCTATTCCAATATTTCCTTTCCTTAGCTACTTAGACTTCTCTTACTAGACCCTCTCAAAATACCTTCAACTACTTCTCAAATTATAACTTTATCAAAGTCCTTTGCACTCGTTCATAGTAGCTATTTTTTGTTGCAAAATTGCAAATCTCTCTTGTTACATAATCTGCAGAACATGCTTGTAAAAAATAAGTCTCCACTTATTTAGATTTTTCACCCACAGTGGCTAATACACCCAATTCATTACATAGTCATGAGGAATACTCCTATTCCTCTCCAAACTACCCATGGCATACCTAAAATTGTTGCAGAATTCATTCATCTAATTTGATCTCCTCTAAAAACACTTGTACCCAGTAATTACACTTTTGAATAAACACTTAATAATCCCTAATACTACAAAGCAGTATCTATACATACAAAACTTAACCAAACATAATTCAACTTAATTAAATACCCGAACCAGCTTCAGCTATACTAAATAAGAATTCAATCTTTTACCTTTCAATTCCTACTTATTCCATTCAAACTCTCTTCAAACCCTTAACATGTAATTGATACTCAAGTAATTCAATCAATAACAAAATGATTTATATAAGCCAAAATAAGAAATTCGTATTGTTGATACAAGGAAAAATGTTGACTATGCTGCTCGTGGGGTTACAACAACTATCCACATTTTTCCTTCACATTCTTTTCAACCCATAACCTTTAAACCAATATTTTATCATTAATTACTCATAATTGACCTCAAAGACTCAGAATTATACATGATGAACAAATTCAAAACTAATTTCTTACCTGTCTGAAACAAAAATATTCTCTATACTCTACCAAAATGCACTCCCTTAATTTTCTTATTTTTCTCAGCTCAAATCCTTTCTTACTCTTATATAAATTCTAAGAATTGATAGTTGAAATGAAAATTTGAATCCCTTTTATGTGAATTTCATATTTTTTACTTTATCCATCTGTCCTTTCTTTCTATTCTTTTTTTTCTTCCGTTTTTAACTGCTAAAACCTGAGTTAATACCTAAGATCTTGTAATCTTTAATCAACTTAAAGCTCAGTTCTTCTTATTAGTCCTCATTTTTTATTCCTTTTTAATTATTTCCTTTATTTCTTTTTTCATAAATTTACTTACATGTATGCACTTCAAATTCTTCATCTCATTTTTACATATTTTAATAAATTCCCATATTCACCAAATATTTAATCCTAAAATTGAGTTAACCATACACTTACCTATTATAATGCCTTTTTATTACAATAAATAAATCAATTTTACCCATTTAGTAAGCAACTTGACTTTTGGGACATCATAAAAAGTGCTCTCAAATCCTACATTAGATAAAAATGAGGAGGAGAGAGGTTTATAAGGTTAAGATTCAACTATTACTAATAACTTAGGTTAACTAATTTAGGCCACATGGTTAGGCCATTTGTAAGTTATTTGGATAGTTGGGTTTAGGCCATTACAATTTGCTTGTTGTTGATGAGATCTTGTATGGTATTCCTCAGAGAATGGTAACCAGTGTATTGGTGATACTTGTAATATTAATCTAATCTATATTTTGGTGTGCCATTAGTTCTGGCAAGCTTTGGAGACAGCGGCTATAGCTTCCATTATTTCTATAACCTCTTTAGACACCATGACAATAGACATCTTAAGTTTGAATAGTTCTATAATGGTAGAGACATAAGTTATTTTAGTGGCTTAACCCTACCATTATTCTCTTTCCAACCTGGGGTGAAACCTCTCTTATTCTTTCTAGCCTAGTTTTCTTGTTTTAAGCTGATGGCTATGTCCTTTATGGAGTCCCAATCCTTAATCCTTTTTGGCTTCAAACCATCTTTAAAGTATAGAGCTACATTGTGAATGAACATTTTGATTTGCTCAATCTCTTTAGGCTCGTCCCTTATGTTAAGCACTATAGCTTTCCATCTCTCCAGATATTTAGTGAATGTTTCATTACTCTTTTATTTTAGTAATTCTAGATGCTTGAGTGTCACTTTCATACTTATATTACAACAATAACAATCCACAAATACTTTAGCCAATTCACCCTAATATTCCCTCATCTTTCTCTCAATGTTGTGATACCAGTCAAGGACTTTGTCAATTAATGATGTGCTAAAAATACACAAGATTTGTTTAACTGCAAGTCTTTACCCCTTCCCTGAGTTTGTATAGTGTTTGAGGTGTACCTCAGGTTAGAGATCCCATCGTATTTGCTTATATCCAATATGCAAAATTTGTATGCCAATAGTTTCTAGATTCCAAAGATATGTCTTGCAAGTTAATACCCCTTCCACTAGACACCCGTCGAGATAAGGCATCGATTTTAACTTACAGTTTATGAGTAGTTGAATCTTCCTTCTTAGGGATAAAGGCTTAACTATAGAATTCTATTAACTAAGTCCATCTTATCAACCATATTCCATGTAGTCATTATCAATATTAACCCGAGCCACTCTTTTTTACTTATCCATGGGTCCATGTAAGGTCGTTGTTTAGTGTGATTGAGGTGGGGTAAATGGATCTGGTGTGGCTAAGGTTTCAGGTTAGTTATTCATATATTGGCTTAGGGTGGTTGATAAAGCCGTAAGCATTTCATTTTTAAAGGCTACTAAAGATTCATCTATTTTTAACTTGTTTCCATCTAGGGCTTAGTGAAACCCCTGTTAGGTGAGGGGACCTAATCCTTCATATCCTCGATCACTTCCTTAAATATACCTAGTAAGCTTGGTGTCAATAAGCTATGGACAAGACTTTTTTATGATCTTTTCTAACCTTTATGACCTTAATGGTTGTTAACCATAAAAGGCCAGTGTATGATCCATGACAGTTATTATTATGTGAAGTGATGCATAGATGCATGTATGTATAAGTGCAATAGAAACAAACACATACAGTTGCCATCCAACCTTATTTCTCTACACATATGGTTTTGTCAACTATTCTAGGTAGGTTTTATTCAAGCACTAATAGGGGACACAAGAACACATATGGTACATGGTTTCGAACTGACAGCATAATATTATTTATTCTAAGGATGCACAAAATTTTTGACGATTGATGTTGGATTAATTCAAGTCATTTCATAATAAAAATTAGTTTAATATGCCCTAGTTCCAAAAGGCCCATTGGGTTAAACCTTGTCCTTAAGAAAGATTAAAATTCATTTCATAACAAAAGTTCGTGTTACACACGGCACAAATTATTCTAGTACCATAAGGAGAATTGTATCTAGGCTAATTACATAAAGTTGTGGTATGGTACATTTTCTAAGTTATTGTCCTCTAAAACAGAGACACTCCCAATGGGTCTACCTAATCATGAGTTATAACGACCAATTGGTTCACTGCTTTATATACCATTTAGGTACAAAGCTTGGAATTGGTTAAATTATCCCTAAATCTCCTACAAATTGAGGGAAAATGGGTTCATATTTCAAAACGCCGCCAAAGGAAAAAAGGACAGTTTATAAAAGTGGTATGTAATTCAAAAAATGGTAAACCTTAAAACTAGAGATTCAACCAATATTAATTATAGGCCACTTTTGGAGTAAATTCTCATAAAGGACACATCCCCAGTGGAGTCACCAGCTGAAGGTTACCTTGATCAAAAGGGGCCAAATCGGGAGGAGTCTCCTAAAGGGTATCTCCTAATTCGACTCAAAATAAGAGTTAGAGTGTCCTTTATAAGGAAATCAACACTTGCCAAACATCATAGGGAAGCCCAACGCTTTTTAAACCAATCCAATTGTCCCTCGGGACCTGAATTATAGTGTTTTTAGATATTTTGTCATTAGAATTTTGTTTGATTAATTTAAGTCCTTAAATTTTTGTTTTTATATACATTTTGTCCTTAAGTGGACAAAATCAATAAAGTAATAATTTTATCACTAATGCCATTAATTTTTAAATATTAAGTTATTTAAAAAATTCATGTCACTTGAAAGTAAAATGACATGAAATTTACTTTTGCTCCTTTAATTATAAGCATTATGACATTTTATCACTAAACCTTTATTTTAATGGCATTTAGTTTTGAAAAGGATAAAATTAATAAAATAATTTTTTTGAAAACTACAAATGACTTTTTAAATTATAACCTTATTAACAATTAGCACTATATTAATAAATTGTACGACTAGATTTCTTATCTTTCAAATTGGTAATTTTGTTAAACCACTAAAGTTTCCAATTTTGTTAAAATTTTTAATTTTATTATTTTATAATTTTTAAACTTTATTATGTTTAAATAATTTAAAAAACAATAAGCATTTTCTCATTTATTAATTATTATCATTTTTATTGAATTTTATTATATTTGTAATTTTTAAATTTTTATTCCATTTTGTTGAGCTCTTAAGTAATCATTTTAATGCACATAATTAATCGAATTTAATGTATGATAAAATAATTATATAAATCTTGATAAAATATAATGAAAGTTTAGAAAATTGAAAGATAATAAAAATTCAACAATAAAAAATTATAAAAATGCAATAAAAATCATGATAGATACTTATCATTTTAATAGTTTAAAATTAATGTTTGATAAAAATAATTTCTTAAAATGTAAAATAAAAATTAATAAATTTTGCAAAAAACATTAATTTTAATGTATTTTAAACATAGTTTCATAGTTGAGAAGAGCACAAAATTTGGGGTTCAATATCTAATTTGTTAATTTGTTTAATAGGGCATCATAATCTAAAAATAATTTGTAATTTTTCCTAATTTTTTTTCTTAATAACAATAAACTATTAACAGAAAAAAAAGAAGAAATCCACTTAGCAAGTAATTAATTTCTTCTAGAATAAGAAAAAATACATAAAAATTTAAGACTTAATATATACATGGTCCCATAATTTGCTATTATTGATTATTTGGTCTTTTTAATTTAAAGACTATTTAGCCTCTTGAATTGTCAATTTTCATTATTACTTAGCCCCTTATTAACATGTGGCATATTTTTACTAAAAATAATGTGCTAAGTGATAAGGGATTAAATGGTAATGAAAATAGATAGTTTAAGGCTAATTGGTCTTTCCATTAATTTAAGAGGCCTTAAGTAGTGATGTAATTTGAAAATTTTAGGAGGCTAAATGATCTACTAATTAATTCTAGAGACTAAATCACTAAAATGGACAAATTCAGAGGCTATGTATATACTAGGCCAAAAAATAAGAAAATTATAAGTAAAAAATTTATATGAGGACTAAATGTAAATAAAATATAAGTTTAAGGACTAAATGTAATCAAAATAAAAATTTAGGAGTGAAATGATTAATTTTCATATACTACAGAAAATTTATTTATTATCCCAATTGCAAATAACAAAGCATATTATTTATGTGCAGACCTGTAGACATCCAATTTGTCCAGTTATATACTTTG
>CANXYI010692210.1:0-11176 GCA_948208565.1 Hura crepitans
TCTTTTCTTGAACAATCTCTTTACCACATTTGCTAAAATCACTTTAGACATACAGTTCGATCCACTACTACCATTTCTGTCCCATCACTAGCTTTAAGTATGATTTACTTTATTTGGTAGTCTATAACTGCATGATAGTTGGACAACCAATCCATGCCCATGATTAAATCAAACTTATTAAATGGTAATTCAATGAGATCGATTGAAAAAACACATTCTTATAGTGATAAAAGACAATCTCTATACACTTTGTTCACTACTACATGTTGTCTTATCGGGTTGCTAACCATTTAAGGTCTTCTAACACTAACCCCCCAATTTAAAGCCTATACAGTGTAGATATATGAATGTGTAGACCCTGAATCTATTAGTGCTAAAGCAGGTAAATGAAAGAGTTTGAAAGTACATTTTATCACATCTAGTTAATCAATATCCTTTTTACCTCGGATGGCATATTGTCTGGCTGGAGCTCTGCTCTCTGATTACCCCCAACCTGGTCTCCAGCATTCTTCTTATCCCTATTTTGAATTAACTCTATAGGTCTTATCAGACAGTCTCCCTAAAAATGATTTTTAGAGCCACATCCCTAACAAACACCTAACATAGTCTTCCAATAAGCACCCTTGTGTCTTCTACTGTAATGCTTACATTAAGGTGTTTGTGCACTCCTAGCTGTGGATACCAGTGCACTAGCAACTAATATCTGTTGTCTAGTCTTAGATTGGGATCCCTGAATTAATATCTAAGATTGATCCCATCTTTGCCTATACTATGGTCTAGACTGCTCACTTTTAAACTTCTTCTTATATGTAATAGATATATTAGATTGCCTATGGCTAAAGGGCTTCTTCTTCTAAAAATTGTCTCACTTTTTTTTCATCTTTGAAATTTTTCCACCGTATAGCAAGCTGCAACTAAAGCTGTAAAGTCCCTAATCTTTATAGGAGCTACTTGTATCATGATTTTAAGGTTGAGCACCTTTTTGAACCATTTGCATTCGTCTTCTTCAGTAGCAACCGCTTCATTTGCATATCGACTTAATCTTATGAATTCTTTCTCATATTTAGATATTGACTTCTACTTCTGCTTCAAATCCATGAACTCCTGCCTTTTTTGATCTAGGTAATACACAATGATGTATTTCTTCTTAAACTCTCTCAAGAAAAACTCCCTTGTGCTTAGTAATATCTTCCCACTATTTAAAAGTTTCATCAACCAGGAAAGAAGGAGTAAAATTGCATACTCATTAGAAGCAGATCTCATTTTTTACATTATCCTCAGATTTCTATCTAGCCAATACTTTGCTCTATGTGATCTATCTAGCTCCTCACCCTTAAAATCCTTAGCTCTATTCTTTTTAAGTCTTTCAAGATAGGTCTTCTGTAGAGACTGAGGTTCTAGCTAAATTGGTGGATGTGGCATAAGATGAACTACAGTAATAGCAACAACTGCAACATTAGTTGCTTGCCTCACTGATTTCATCATTTGTTCTAACCAAGCAGGTTGCATCTAAGGTCCTTGTGTTCCTTGCCCTATATCACTTAAGGTAATAGACTTAGCCTTAGTGGCCCCTTGTCATACCATAGTCGAAGCATGGCACTCGACTTTCTCATCATCTCGTGGTGTACTTTGACTTATCATTAATCTATATAAAAAAAGAAAGCATATTATAAGCCTTAATATGTATAATTATATGACATACACTTTTTTAGATCTTATGGCACTCTTATGTAACCTATATATATTGAGGAACACATAAATCGAAACTTTGATACCAACAAATGTGACACCCTTTAACTAGTCCAACCACTGAACCCAAATAAAGAGCGACACACAAACCAATATTTGAACTTATGTGGAAAAACCTTTATTGATTAAAGCCTAATTGTTTAAGATTAAAACATAATTTGCATGCATATAGTTATAAAAATATGGATTTTTTTAAAAAAAAATTATTTTACAAGGTATACTGTTGGGGTCCTCGCGCTAAAATTTTGGCAACATAATGGTTGTACCGAGCACTATCCTAAATAGTAACCTACATAAAAACAACACTTCTAAACCATTCAATCGCACTTCAACCACATCTGGGTCCATCTGACCCTCTAGTCTTAACTCCACAAGCTCAATCCTCAAAGATCAATTTTCAACATCAACTCATACATGCTCAAATAAAAGAAATTATGTAAATACTATTTTAATATTCATACCCATGTAAATAGTTTTATATACAACATTTAGAAATTACAAAATACATTTAAAGCATATTTAGGCGTAATCCCTTAATTACACAAAAATGCCACTAATAATGATTACATCACATATTTATACCAAAAATAAGCAAAATACCAAAAATACCCTTTTTTTGATCAATCTGCTGGATTAAGGCTTTAACTTTAATATGCTTTTCCTTAACCTACGCATCACAATCGAATGCTTAATAGTGTATTCACTTTAGCATATGCATGCTCACATGCAATTCATGTAAAGGCAATAAGCATATAAAATGTATGTCATATCATAAACGTACATAACTCATCATGTACATATATAAGCATTTAAGAATTCATTCATAGTAAATTAAATAGATTCTTCATGCATGACCATAATTCCATAATAAACATAATTTACCACTCATACATAGTTGTATGTTCATAATATCATCAATAAGCTCACCAATTTAAGATGCAAGTAAATTTTATTTAGTTCTACTAATTTGAGTCTTTAAGTTAATTTAATCATTTTATGCCTATACCTAAAAGACAACTATCCAAAATTGGATAATGGGATTAACTGGGCCTATAAGCCATATCGATCCATAGATCACATCAAGACTCATAAGTCATATCCAGGACTCGAAGGTCATAACCAGGACCTAAAGATCATATGATTACCTGTAGGCCAAATAAAGTACCTGTGAGTACCCTAGTAGCTGCTATGACTCTTTAGTTGACTATCAACCTATCCAATCTAGGTTGTCTAATCATATGGGGCAATTTCCATTATAATTTAAGTTTTACTTTTTTAGTAGTTTTTAATCCATTAGGCCTCATTTCTAACATCTATATGGTTATGCATATGCATTATTACAATCATGAGTGTACAATTACTACTAATGTTATCATATATGATTGTAACCTCATATAGGTCATAATGTTACTATAGCTCAAATATAAATTCATCACATATATGTATTCATTTCGACCATAAGCAAGCTTTAACATAAAAGGTGCATTTCCATGCCATTTTAATCACATTATGAGCTTATTCATCAAATGTCATTAAAATAATCAACATATATTTCCTTTGATGACCATTCTGCCATACCTAACTTTTACACATAGGTGCATCAATGAAACGTATGCATTATTCATTATCTCTCATAAAACTTCCATATGACCAAATAATCATTTAATATGCCATATTTATACTTTTGGCCACCAACATGCTATACACATCTATATGCTTGCATAAGATCACATAACCACACACACAAAAGCTCATTTTTATCATATAACTAATTTCTAACCATATAACATTACATCTTCATATAAGCATCATCAAAGAACATTTATTTACCACACTTCACATTACATATTCACATTACTTAATTCAAACAATTCCAATATTTATTTCGACCAAGTCATAAAATATCATCAACACTAACATATAACATAAATTCATCATCACGTTATTTAACAC
Organism: Hura crepitans; assembly: GCA_948208565.1. NCBI lineage: Eukaryota > Viridiplantae > Streptophyta > Magnoliopsida > Malpighiales > Euphorbiaceae > Hura > Hura crepitans. The sequence goes on from CANXYI010692210.1 coordinate 3,703, forward strand.
ATATTTAATCATTACTCATAGCTTAAGCTAAAAGCATACTTATCCTCTACCTAGAGGCATTCAACCTTACTTGGCCAACACCCTACACATACCCAATTCTCAACATAACACATTTATAACATTACTTATATACACATATCATCAAATTAGCATATTTACACAAAGTTTCATCAACACACACGTGCCTAACATGCATTTTATTTGAGAGGGATAAGGCTACCAACACTATTCATAAATTCACCATTTTAAAGACCAATTTTGACCATTTCACTTGGTCAACATAATCCATGCTAAGGTTCCTCCCTTTTTTGTCTAATGGTTCCTTTCTTTTTCTTTTTCTTATTTACCCTTCTTTCAAACCCTTATCCACTTTCTAAACAACCCATAAAATCATTCCATTAAGGTCCATCAACCCCTAAAAACCCGTGTTCAAAAATCGAATTAAAAATCATACTTTAATCGATTCTCGATTTTAGTAAAAATACTTCTTAATATTTAAAAATTCTAATTGTAGTGCCAATGGAATATTTGGAATATTTAAGTATTAGGTTGTATCAATTCCAAAATTTTCTAAACAAAAATTGAATATTTTACGATTCAACTAAAATTAGGCCACTATTCACATGACACTACCATAAAATATTAATTTTATTTTTAACCATCTAAATTACTTCAGATTGACTCCAAATTTGATCCAAAATTATTTTATGACTAATACTTCCATTCAATAAGATTAGTGTGACTTAAATTTTGAGAAATACTATTTATCCCAGGAAGCACTATTTATAAGACAGGATTTTTAGGGCATTACAAAAGGAGTTAAATGAGAAGAGAAATACAATAAAAATGAGAGGAAAAAGGCTAGGACACATAAGCCTAATTTACTAAAGAAAAAATCCATGCAATTTATAATCAATCACATTGGTCGTTGTCTATAACTAGTTATCATACCAATCACACACCCTTAGCATGCATTTCTAATACATCACATGTATTAAAACTTTGAAAAATTGAGTATGGTTGATTACTAGCATTATAACTCTTACAATACTAGTTTGGTTTATACATCTTGATCATTTCGATTTTCATATGCTTGTACTATGGAGTTTTAATCAAATTACACATGTAATTTAATTATTTAATCTCATTAAATTATTAAATTACATCATGCCATCTGTAAGAGTTCTAATCACATTAAAATTCTAAATCAAATCAAACATTGTAAGCATATCATTTCAAATCAAATTCTAAATTAGAAGAAACATCTAAATTGCCTTGTTCACTTATCCTAATCCATTTAGATAACAATTATACATATTAGATCAGAATAAAAGCTAATCCTTATTTTTAATTTAAAGTCCTAATCCAATTTAAAAATTTAAATTAAAATAGAATTAGAATCTTAATTCTATTAAGCATCACATTCCATATAGAATTTGGATTTACATAACAAAAATCATTTTATCCGAATTTAATTTAACTTATCAACCTTTGATTTAATTTAATTAAATTCAAGATGATAATTATCATAAATTTCTAGAAAATAGAAATCCAATCAAATTGAATTTTGGTTTTGTTTAAAAATCTTTAAGCAGTAGTTCATTAGGAATCGAATTCCAAATGAACCGTAAAACTATTTGCAACTCGGACCTTGAAACTAACCCAAATGAGTTTGGATCAATTTTAGCATCTATTGGCACCTTTTTAGACCTATAATAATAACTTTATCAATTCAAATCACACTTTGAGTCATTAAACCCATGGCAAAACCAACTAAAAAAAATTACCATTACAAGATGCAAATTTATGCACAATCTTAACACTTAAACAAGTTTATGAATCTTATTCATGTGCAAATGTTTTTTTATTTAAAAACTTTTAATTAATAACATAAATATCTCATATTCATGAAAAATTAGTTTTAGAATTTTTGGAAAACAAATAAAACAAATGACATAACAATTATGCCTTTTTGGTTTTTGACCTCTTAAAAATTCGAATTCATGTCTCACTTATTTTACCAAATTATTTAATTTAATTTTCATGCAACATATGACCAAAATTAAAATCCATATTTTAATTCATCATACATCAAATTAAATCACAAAAATAGCATAAGTCATAAATTATGAAAACATGAAAAAGGTGAATTCTTTTATGCGTAAAAACCATCTATGCGTATAGAAGAATAATTTTCTTCCTAAAACTAATTCAATCCAATTAAAAATCAAGATATATGATTTTAATATCATGCCAAATGAATTTTAATTATATTAATAAGATCTTATCACAAAATTAAAATCAGAGCCGCCACTGGAACAATAAATCATAAAATCACATTTTATGTCTAAATCAACCATAACTGAAATTTTCAATTGTTTTGAATTATTCAAGAACTTGGCTTTGGTACAATGTTGGTTTTGTACAAGTCATACACAATGGAAAATTAAAATTTTTTTATAAAATCAAGACATGATAATAAGGCTCGAATAGATGAAAATGATAAATAATGAAAAAATTAAGTAGCATAGAAATTTTATTGTTATTTATTAATTAGTATTCCTTGCCTTTAGCTCCCCTCATCGAGTTATAGCAAACCACAATGATCTTTGCCAAAAATACCTCCAAGGTATCCATACAAGAATTGAAGTAAAGAACAATTGAATATCTAGGTGCTAGGAACATATTCAAATGGAAGAAGAAGAAGAAGAAAAAGAAGAGAAAGAAGAAGAAGAAGAGAATCCAAAAATTCACAAAGACGGTATGCAAATTTTCTATTTTTTTGGTGGTTACTTTTAGTGGCTGATTTTATGTAGGCTATTTATTCTAAAATAACTCTCTTTAGGTCAGATTTTAAAGGTTAAAATTTAACCTAGGTCTCATTCAAGGAGGCCCACAAATTGGGCTCCTTTTTGCCTATTGTGAATGACTTAATAAGAGGGTTCATACGCATAGAATATTGAGGCCCTCACTAGGCTTCCTTGTGAGGCTCTTTTGGGCCTCAATTTAACTTAGTCATAAGCCTAATTTAAAATCAAATTAAAATACACCCTTAATTAGGACTCTAAGGCCCAAGTCCTTTTTAACACTTAAAAAGGTTAAATTGGATCAATTGGGCTCCAAACTCAATTTGTCTTTTTCTTATTTATTTCTTCTCATTTCAATGATATCTCATACCATTGAAATATCAAACATATTAATAATCATTTTAATTATTTAAGTGTGTGACTCTATAGGTTTCTAAAACCTATTGGTAGTACATAGTGCATTAGAGTCCTAGTCTAACTAGGACTCTTATGGTTCAATCTCGTTGAGCCCATAATTAATTCCCAATTTATAATTCATTCATGTACAAGTCTTGAGAGCTTTCTAGCCATAAATCAAGACTATCTAAGTGTTAGGATGTCAAGTGGTTTGACTGAACCTTTCATATGCAGTTCCTAAGTAATTACTCTTTTCACCATACTTTATCTCATTTAGGTTTGAATATGGACTTGTGTCAACTCAATGCTTAAGGCTTAAATAGGTTAATTCTAATATTTACATCTTTATTCCCAAAATGCCTTTATGAATCTCATTCACACTTGCATTTCAATTTAATCAAAAATTCCCTGAATAAAGATATATAGATTTGTGACGTAAACTCCCCATTATAATATAGGGTGGTGAATCCTCTATTAATCACTCAACTACCTTTAAATATCTCAAACTATACCCAATCTCCTATCTATGTATACATCATGGCAAAGTAAAAGCACTAAAGTCAAAGTATAACCTTTGATATTTAAGATAACTTTGGTGATCTTAAGTCAAAAGATATTTGCACCTATTGATATGATGATATGACTTCACTTACATAGATTATATCTATGTGAAGATCTTATTTTTAGGTCTCTAATGAACTTATTTCTCAAACAACAATCCACATGTTAACTCGAAGCATCACTATGCTTATAGGTTGTGAGAACTACTATTTGACCAAGTCAAAGAGTATAACATGTGCTAATCTATCTACATTAACAATGTCCTATCTTGTTAATACTATGACTAGGGATAGTTTTAGTATTTCATATTTGCATGCAATAGGAATCTCACATCATAAACTCTTAATGATTTCTTTTGCACCATGAAATGATACCAAGGACTTTATTATAAAGTTTAAGATCCATATCAAATAAATGAATTAATCATAAGCACTTATGTAATAAAAAATGACTTTTATTATAAATGAATGTATAAATGTGCATGAAATATCCCTATTACACATGTGCTCTAGAGCATACAACTAATATTTATGTCTTTAAGATTCTTCTTCTAACAAACCTCACTATTTTAATTGATTTTTTTCTGAAGTCCCTAAGGAAGACACTTTCTAAGTCATTTAAAGAACCAAATTAAGGGAAATGAGAGCAAAATTTTGTGAGCAATTTTGGGCCATTTACAGCCAAAGGTATAATAGCTAAGCCAGTTGGTAGAAATTCTAAGCAAAATTCCTTATACTTTTGGCAAATTGAATTGAAGAGATGAAGAATCAAATTTAGTTAAAGATCGAAAGAGGAAAAAAATCCTCCACTTTTTTATTTTGATTGCTTCCGTTGTAAGAGATTTAGGTTTAATTAGTTAATCATGGAAGCTTAAGGTTTAGGTTAAGGGATCAAAATTGTTAAAGCATGCTATGGTTGTTGCTTATTCTAGTTCCTAACAAAATTCAAAATAACAATTAGAAGTGTGAAAGGATTTATTTGGTTTTGTTTGCTAAAAATGGCGATCAATGGTGTTACAATTTCAAGGGATAATTTTGACAAGATTTTGAAGGGAAAATTGGAAGTTAATACATGGTAAGTTTGAAAGAGAATTAATAGCCTGATTAACTTCAAAGTGAAAGCTCATGTTAGTACTCATTCGTATTGCTAATTGTTTGAATTATCAGACTAATTCTTGAAATTCAATTATAAGTTTAGGATTGATATAGTTGGGTGTTGAAGTCTGCAATTGTAGGTGTATCCTAAATGCATAAAATTTCTTACTAAAAAGAGAGTATTATAGAACAATTGAATTCAGATTTAGATGTTTGAGTTGAAGTATTAATACATATTTGTTGATTTTAGCAGCTGGTGGTTACTATTGGTAATCATAAGTTGATAGAAATTAAGAATTTAGTTGTTTTGTTATTACCTATGATTCATATATGTTTTATTATGAAAATGGGAGCCAATTATTTCTGAAATAAAGAAGAAATTCCTATGTCCCTATAAGTTGAAATATGCTATAATTTTAAATAATCTAACAACCTGAAATTGATAACTAATTTATTGAATTGATCTTATAAAAACAAAAATTATAGGGCTACTAAAGTTAATTATAATAATATGGAAGTTTTAATTGCATGTAAAGAAGGAACACTATGATGAGGGGGAAGTGATGAGCAGAAGAGAGATTTACGGGCATTTATGGAGGACAACAATAGATTTGGAGATCGATCTTTTAGAGTTTATTTTATTTTTTATTCTTATTTTTGGGTTAAATGGAAGGGGAGCTATATTGATTATTGGGCTATTAAGGAAGGTATAATATTAGAAATTGGATTGGTTAGAGATGGTGTTATAAGATGAGATGATACATTAAAAGCTACTGTAGTGGAAGGATTTTGCAACAGTTTTGGAAATGTAAAGTACATGTACCTTACACTATAAAAGTTAAGTTAGGACTGTTACACTAGAATTGTAAGGTACATGTATTTTGCATTATACATATATGTATAATTGGTATTAAAAATGTAAAGTACTTATACCTTACACTATTAAAGCTAAATTGGGACTATTATATTAGAAGTATAAGGTTGGGTACTTTGCATTATATATATGTATAGTCATTTTGAAACTATATAGTATAAGTACCTTACACTATAAAAGCTGAATTAAGACTATAAAGTATATGTATCTTATATTAGTTTGGACTAGTATGATAGAACATATGTACATTAAGTAATCTTTTTATTAAGGTTGTAAAGTTCATATACTTGGGGAATTTTGAACCTATGCTATACAGTACATATACAATAATCTATGTAGGATTGATAATGCAAGGTATGTCTAGATGAAGCAATTTTATATTAGTGTAATTTATGTCTAGATAGAGCAGTTTTACATTTGCATGTTTGACACCTTGCTACTATAGCTATGTAAAAATTTACAAAACATGATTTTCATGTTTGATTGGCTTGAGGTTATTGTTCTTATGTCTATTAGAATGTAATGAAATTTAATCTTTGTAAGAGTAAATTATTCTTTCTATTTCCCATTTTTTAATTTTTATTTGTTAGAGATAAAAGAGAAGGAATTATACTTTATAGGAAAGATAAAATCATTAGAAGAATAATTATATAAGTTAAAGAAAAGAAATATGAACTCTCAAGATATATATCTAAGGTTATATGGATTGATATATGTATAATAATATAACCTTACATGGTTAAAAATGTTTGAAAGAATTATTAGTGATAGTTTAATTTTTTTTTTCATATTATGTTTAAACTTATTTTTTGATTGGTTATAGAAATATAATATAATTGAGTTTTATATTCAAATTGTTATAAACATTACTGAGCAAACAGCTTAATGCGTTGGAATTTTTTCTCATGTGTAGGTTTAAATTCCAAAGTGAAGTTTGATTGACAGAGAGATGTTGCATAAGAAAAGGCCTACCACAAAAGACTGGTTTGCATTATGACTAGATCATATGTCTATTAATGTATCTTGGAGTATGTATAAATAGGTAGACTTTTTGAATTAATTCAATAATGTTTTAATATTCAATTAAAAGAATTTGTATAAGCTATGCATAATTTTATGTTTAAGATGAAAGCTTAAAGAATTTGGATATGAGTTAAACAGGAACAAAGGAAATCCTACGATGAATAAATACAAAATGTGTTTTTTTTTAGTTGAAATAAATTAGCAACCATTTTACGATCAAATTTTTGTCACTTAATTTAAACATTATTGTACAGAAAATTATTAAAAAATATTGACGACAAAAAATTAGGTCATTTTTCATTTTTGATATAAAAGTTAAATATTATATAAATTTTTTTATATAGATTAGCAACTATTTTACAACATCTTTTTTCATTAGAAGAATAAAATCAATTTTCATATTTAATTATTATTATTATATTAAAAAATAGTGACCATACTTGATGAAATTAATGGTCACATATTTTAAATTTAGTTTTTTCACGACCAATTTCAAGAGGTAATTGCAACAAAAAATTTCCATGTTTATGACCATATATTTGGTTGTTAATTTTGTAACGACTATAACTTTTGGTCGTAGAAATTTACAACTAGTATAATTACTACCATTTTTTTTGTCACAATTTTGATTTTGTGACCAAAATATGTATTTTTGTGAACAAACATGTGGTTTCAATTTTCAATTTTTTTTAGTTCCAATAAAAGAAATAAATAAAATA
>CANXYI010692301.1:0-14159 GCA_948208565.1 Hura crepitans
ATGTCAATTTTATGCTTCATAAAGTTCAAATAAAATACTTCCCAAACACAAAAAAATTTCAATTCTAGTGCAATTAGACTCAGTGGAATTTTTGAGTATAAGGTCATACAATTTTCAAAATTTTTTGAGCAACTTTGAAAATTATTTATGTTTCAACTTTGCCTTAAATCATTATTCATAAGACATTGCCATAAAACTTTCTTAGCATTTTTAACAAATCAAATGAATTCCAATTGATTTCAAACTTTGCCCAAAATTATTTTATAACTAATACTTTCATCTAGTAACTTTAATTCACCCTGAGTCTCAGAAGCACTATTCATCTTGGGAATGTACTATTCATAACAACTAAAATTTTTGGGTCATTACAACAACAAAATGGGATTCTCTTGTAACTCAACCAAAATAGCACCATAATCCAAAAGCACTAACTTGACAATCATAGCCCTTATGTCTTAGGTGAGCTTTCTACTTAAAGCATCAACTACTACATTAGCTTTCCTAGGATGATAATCGATAAGGCAATCATAATCCTTGGTTAATTCCATCCATCTTATATGTCTCAATTTCAACTCTTTTTTTAAAGGAAGAAACTTTAAGCACTTGTGATGTATATAAACATAACACTTATCTCTATGTAGATAGTGTCTCAAAATCTTAAGAGAAAAAATATCGCAAAAGTCTCCAAATCATACATAGGTTAATTTTTCTCATGTTGCATTAGCTATCTTAAAGCATAAGCAATAACTTTTTCCCTTCTTACATCAAAACACACCCTCAAACCATTCAAGGATACAACAATATAAAAGGTGAAATCTTTCTTAGATATCGACTTTGTTAGAATAGGATCTTCTATCAACATGGCTTTTAACTTGTCGAAGCTCTATTAACACTTGTCATCCCAAATAAACTTAATGTTCTTCATTAATAGGCATGTCATGGGTGTTGTAATAATGGAAAACCTCAACAAAATGTCTATAGTACCCAACCAAACCTAGAAAACTTATGATCTCAATTATGTTATAGAGTGGGTGGCTTTCGCTCTATAATAGTCTTAATCTTACTCAGATTCACTTTAGTACCTTCTATTGAGGCTATGTACCTTCAAAAAGATATGTGTCCTAAGAAAAACCTCACTTAGCAAAAACTCACATATGCTGAGTTTTGCAAAGGGCTTTTACTCTCTAAAAGATTGCAAAACAATCCTGAGATGTCATTCATGGTTTTCCCTATTTTTAGAGCATACCAAAATGTCATTGATGAAGACCATAACAAACTAATCTAGGTAGGGTAAAAAAGACTCGGTTCATCAAGCCCATAAAAGCTACTAGAGCATTGGTAAGCCTAAATGGCAATTCTAAAAACTCATAATATTCGTATCTTGTTTAGAAATCAATCATCTAACTCTTTGACCCATCCTTCTTCTTCATAAATAACACTGGTACTCCTCATGGCAATAAACTTGGCCTTATGGAACCCTTATGAAGTAATTCTTGCAACTGGGTCTTTAACACTTTTAACTCTACAGGTGCCATTCTATAAAGAGCTATAGATATCAGCATAATGTTAGGTAAAACCTCTATAGCAAATGCTAGCTCCTATTACAAAGGCAGACCAAGCACCTCTTCAAGAAAAAATCCACATACTTTAACACCATAAGTATAAGCCTCACATCTTGTTCTTTTTTCTAGTATCATACAGATGTGTCAAGAAGGCCTAACAACCCTTTCTCAACATCCTTGTAGCTATAACCACTGATATGACATTAGACAAAAAGCTTGTCCTCTCATTAACAACTGTAATCTCTATTCCATCATTACCTTTGAGTGATATCTACTTCTACTTAAAATCCACAATCGCTTGATGCTTAGACAATAAATTAAGTTAAACTCAATAAAAGGTAGCTTGATAAGCTCAGCTAAAAACTCATTTCCTTACACCTTTAAAGGACACTATTTGTAAACCTTATTTATTACAACATACTAACCTATAGGGTTACAAACCATAATCTCTATGTCAAGAAGTTCTTATGTTAACCCCTAGTCTTGTACCCATGTAATATATATATTAAGGTCTGTAGACCTCGAATCTATCAATGCTAATGTAAGAGAATCAAAAAGAAGAAAGGTACCCACTATCACTTTGACTGAATATGTTTTCTCTCTAGCCCTAATAGCATACTACTTGGTAGGTGCTTTAGGCTCAGCTTGGCTCTTTAATTTAACCCTCTGAGTACCATTTGTCTTCTCTCCTCTATCTCATCTCTGCCTTCAAGTAGAAACATATGCAGTCAAGTTTCTTTATATAATCTCTAAGGAAATAACTTATTAAGCCATACTTAAAACAAACTCTAGGCTTCGACTTCTAATAATCTCCTCTATATCCTTTATGAATTGTCTGGCACTGAGGCATAAAATTACTCTTAGCTACAGAGGCTAGAACACTAGTATCTTGAGATTGCTACTTGGCTTTATTCTTATACCATTTGTGTACTTTTTATGATTGGCCATATCTCTAGGGCTACTATTGTGCCTATGTCTGATCACCTTTAAACTTCCTCTCTAAGTACTCAGCTACCCTAGCTAATCCTTGGCCAAAAGACTCTTCTTTTAATAGGTTTCTTACCTTTCTTTCTAAACCTCCTCTGCTATGTGACAAGCTACCACTAATGCTAAAAAAATCTCTCATCTTCATTAGAGCTTTATACATTTTAAAATCCACATTAAGGCCTCTTTTAAAATCACTTGCATCTATTAACTTCTAACATAACCATATCCTTAACATATCGACTCAACATGGAAAAGTCATTCTCATACTTAAGTGTTGACCTCAACACTATTTTAGATCCATAAACTCTTACCATCTATTGTCTAAGTTCTTTTTAGTAGTGTATTTCTTCTAAAAGTCCTCTAAGATATCCCTTGTCAAGGATTACTCATCTTTATTATCTATCAAGGCCTCCCACCATTTAAAGGGTTCTTTCTATAAAAGAGAGGTTACATAGATGACCTTCTCTTTAAGACTACATTTCATTTGCCATATGATCTGAATAGTCATATCTAACCAATACTCTATCCTACCGATATCTACCATTTATTTGCCCTTAAAATCCTGAACACCATTTTCTTTACCCATTTTAGGTATATCTTTTAGAGAGCTTGAGATATTGGCAATGATTGCTAAACTGGTGATGGTGCTAGAGGTGCTATAGCTATGGCCTATCTTAGTAGCTCTAATATCTCTCGAAGAAAAATTAGTGATAATTGTGCCACAAAAGGTGCCTACCTACCATCACTTTGAGTAATAAACTTAACCCTGGTGGCTCCTTATTCTAGCATCATCAGAGCATGGTTTTCTACTTCCTTATTTCCTTGTGGTGTAAGAGAACTTGTCTTGATCTACTATTAAAGAACAAATTATAAGCCTTAGGAAAAATAAATTATATGATGCATGATCTAAATCCTAAGGCACTCATATGTTACCAAGGAATGCCTAAACTGAAGCTTTGATAAAATAAAATGTGACACCCTTTACCCGATCCAATTCAGTGAACCCGAGTGAGAAGTGACACATACAAAGTGTCATCCAAACAAACATAACCTTAACTTATAAAATACTTAGTTTAAATCTCCTTTAGTAAACATTAAAAGGTATAAAAATGTGAATTATATAAAAAAAAAGCTTTTATTATATGAAAATAAAATTAGGAAATACTTATGTCAAAAATTTGATAGCATAACGGCTTTACTTAGACACTATTCCTAATATGAATAGTAACATATATAAAGAAAAACACTTCTATAACACAACATTCCTAATCCCCTACATTCATAAGCCTCTAATCACTCTAAACAATAATTATCCCAAAATATCAATTAATCACAAAAAGGAGATATCATATAAGAAAAATAACTTAAACATATTTAAATATGTTTACACAATTCTCAAAAACTTTAAAAATAGTAATATTACAATTTTGGCCCAATTTCTCTAAATGCACCATATAAGTGCCTTTAACTTATTACATCACATAATTTATATACATAACAAAATACCAAAGGAGGAGCCCTCTCTTGATCATCTAGATATACCAAGGCTTCTACTTAATCAGTCCCTTTTACCTACGTATTGCCAAAAGAAGAATGCACTAAGTGAATGCCTGATGGTGTAAACAAGGTATTTTATATGCATAAATCCAAAATCATGCATGCATTACTGCAACATAAAATACACATATATATAATATACATAAGATGTAATCATAAAGTAAGATGCATGTATATATCTCAACAGTCATAAGTCATATAAATTATCAATGACATATCATTAAGTGATAAATGTCAACATTACAAAATATTAAATTTACATCTTAAGCTTTATCATTAACCATTTCTTAAGCCCATACTTAAGGAAAAGCTTAAGCTATAGTGGATAATGGTGATGCCTTGGCCATTGAAGCCATCAGGACCATAAAGGGCCAATAACATGGACTTAAAGGTCATTAAGATTGTAAAGGCCTCGCACATAAACCCAAAGGTCATCTGGACTATGGAAGCCTAGCAACATGGACTCTAAGGTAATCAAAACCATAATGGCCTAGCAATATCATCATAGGATCCATAGGTCGTAAAATCAACATAGGACTTATAGGTCACAAAATCAATTATAAAAGTACCCTAACAACTACTAAACCCCCTAGTTGACTAGTCCACCTATCGAATATAAGTTGTTTACTTGTATTGGCTACCCACCATTTTATTTTTGTTTAGCCATCATTATGTAAATTAAAGTGGATTTTAAAAAGTGTTTGGCTAATTATCGACTAAAGAGGGAAAAGTCTTAAACTTAATCATATTCATGTTTTTTAAAGATTAATTCACTTTAATAAGTTAGAATCAAAATAATAACATCATATACATATTTTTCCATACTAACTTCATAACACTTTCGATCAAGAAAAATATTAGCTTAAGCCTTCATAGCATATCATGATTACATACATTCTTTATGTGTACTCAAGGTTAACATCTTAACATGAACATGTCTCAAGCTTTGGCTATGTTTATAAAAAACAGAATATTATCATCATTTTTTAGCTCACATGGCATTACACATCTCATATACGTATGTGACATAATAAGGATGCTTCACTTAATTGCAATTAACATCATATCACTTTGATCAAGAAACACCATTCTTTTTTACATAACCTATCCCCATACATCAATATCATTGTCATAATGCTTAACCTCATTAACATATTACAATGCACATAAATATGAAATAATTAGCCTTAAACAACAACAAGAACACTTGGAGGGTTATTCAGCATCATCATGCCTTACACATAAATATAACCATTCTTATTATTCAACATAAATTCATGCATAATTATAACATACTAAACTAACTATCTTTAACATAAGCTTATGCCCAACATACATAGCATGAAGAGTCAATACACTATCATGACCTTTTACATGCACCATTTGGCCACCCATGTAATAAATAAACTTCCATTATTAATTAATCACTTCAATACCACATTTTTATGCCTACAATATGCCTTAACACAAGTTATGAGCATTCAACATCATAACACACTAGAATCACAATTACATACACATATATATTGTACCACTTCTTACCTGATTAACTTTCAAATTGGACAAGAGATGCCACTTCCTAGAAGCTCACCAATCTTTATGCTACTCTCACCCATGGCTCATTTAACTTGAAAAGAAATGTTACTTCTTAAGGTTTTATAATCAAATTTTACTATGATTCATCCTTATTATAGTTTGTTTAAATGTAACATAATGGCTTAAGTTTTTAAAGCACATCAGATCTTAATAATCCAATGAAATTTCAACTCAAGTCAATTTTATCAAAATTCGGCAGCATGACAGTTGTCGGGCAGTAATCCAAAAATTTTAACTTCTAAAATAGACACTTCTGAAATCAATTTATCTATACCTCAACTCATATGATCCTTCTGATCCATCCATGTCTTTATCAACATCATTCAATAACAATTCACATAGCTTAAACATATAGACATACATAATATAGTTTAATATCAAATTTCAGCATTTGCATGTCATTATTATTACATCACTATTCATCCCACATACATAAGTGCCTCTAGATAGACTTGACATACATAAACCAAAAACATAAATGGTACCAAAGTAGGCTGGCTGCTATGTTGCTCCGATCAGCTGAGCTGTACAATTTTTCTACTACCTACACATTGAAAAACACAATATGCTAAACATATGCGTAGTGTTGAATTTAATGATTCATGAATATAATCACATATATTATGCATCATAGAAGCATTCAATCAAATCATGGTTACATCATGGTCATAATCAAGTATTAACATGCAGTAGGATTATATGAGGTTTAAGCATATTAAGTCCCTTTTTATCTCTATCATTTCATTTTATTAGTATTCCATTTATTTATTCTTGTTAATTATTTTAATAAGTGGCCTATATCCAAAAGACTACACTTTAGACACTGGATAATAGGATCTAAACTTATGTAGGGGCCTGAATTTGGACCTTGATGGCTACACCCATCATAAATCACAATTTACATGAAAGATTTTATCTCAAAACCTCGATGGCCACACCCATTGCAAATCTTTTGTAGGGAACCTCATTCTTAACCTTAATAATTGCACCCATCATCACATCTTATGTTTCAAATGTGTAATGGCACTTATGGACCTTAAGGTGGCTGCACCTGTACGACATCATAAAAGGTTAATATCATATCACAATTATCCTTGTAGATTGACATCTCATGACATCGAAGTGTCCAAACAACTGCTACTCCCTAGTTGATTGGTAAACCTAACTAGTAGGTCTCTAACTAATATTGGCCTCAAGTTTCATGATTTATTACATTCTTTCTCTTAAATTAATTACGTAATTTATGTTTAGCATGTTTAGGCATAACTCATTATGTTTTCACTACTTTTAATTCCGTAATCTCGCTTGTTCCATCCTTAATCTCTTATCATATTATGCCTTTATTCATTTATTATTCTTACACATCATCACATTATTTCATTCATGTCATTCCATATAAATTCACCATATAACCTTCCTCTTATTTCATCATTCATTTAGTCACTCATGTTATTAACATCAAGCTTTAATTTTTTTTGTTCTACACATAATGTAACATTTCACTATTTGATGTTAAATTTCATTTTTATACACCAAAAACTTAGCTTCAAGTCATGAAGTCATCATTCATCTCATTCGGCCACCCTAACATAGCCCCTCAAAAACTCATTTTCTTTAAGTTAAGTGTTTAAAATATATCACACCTTTTAATTAAGACTAACCATACACAATATACCCTTAAACGATAACATATCCATTTATTTCATTTAAGTACATGTTTCGGCCACTATAAGATGATCACTATTCACCATATTTTTCTTCCATTTCCACATCATTTAGGCTTCAAAAATTGTGTGCATAACATTTTTATTAATTTCTCATACAAGAATATGCCATCACACATAAACACATAACTTCCATACAATTGCTCACATATCTAATTCACATAATTAAATACAATTAAGTGCATAAATCATTAAATTCACTTATAATGCTTCCCCAAACACCTCTAAATACCTCCTCAAGCCTTATCTTCCCTTCCTTCCATTATTTCTCCTTCTTTCTATATAAACATACACACTTTCTATCAAAAAAATTCTCCAAAAATTATATAATTATCCAAATTAAATTTTATGCTTACATACACATTATATAACCTAATTCTTATTTTAAAAAAATTAGGCAATAAAAATAACCTTAATTTCTCACCTTGATCACTATTCACTCTAGTGAAGACTCTCTCTTTTTAGGCCTTTTCAAGGCTCTCTTCCACTAGAATAAGGATGAGTAGAGTGGAGGGAATTTTAGGTTTATTAGATGTGAGAATTGTGACGTTTAAGTAGTAGAAATGAAGAAATAAATCTAGTGGGAGATAGCATCAAGTGAGGGGGAGAAAAGGAAGAAGAAAGGTGTTTTAAATAGTCTAAGGTCCTTTCTTATGTATGAAATGGAAGGTTGGATTTGTGCCATATGTCAAATGGATGGCTAGGGTTAATCTAGTTGAATTTCCTCTTTAAAAATTCATATTTCTTACTACAATTTAAAAAAAAATAGTTAATGGCTCTAAAAATTATCATATTCAGTATCTTAATTACCCCAAAAAATAAGAATTTTTTTCGAGAAAAATTATTTTTTGGGTAAAAACGACATAAATTAATTTTGTTAAATTACTTCTCAATCTCAGAAAATTCCAAAACCAATTCCATTAGCTTAGTTAGAATTTTTTACCATTAAGTCATGCTATTTTCAAAATTTTTTTATCACTTTTAAAATAATTTATTGTTAAGCTTCAAATAAGTCACTATTTATAGGACATTGCTAAGTAAACTTTATAATGAAATTTAACCCCTCATATGACTTTAATTTGGTCCCAAATTTCACCCACAATTATGTTATAATTAATTCTATCATTCTATGGCCTCTATTCATCCTGAGTTCCTAAAAGTACTATTCCCTATTCAAGTGGCCCTATTTAATATGTCAAAAAATTATAGGTGTTAGAATTCTTCCCATTTTAAAATAAATTTATCCTTGAAATTACCTGAATTGAGTAAGTGAGGATATTGAGCTCTCATCTACTCTTCATTTTCCTATGTGGCCTCTTTAACTTTATGGTGCCCCCACAAAACATTTACTAATGGGACTATTTAATTCCTTAACTCTTTAACATTATGAGAAAGAATCTTCTTTAGCTCTTCTTTATACATGAGGTCAGGTTACACCATGATTTCCTCTACTAGTAACACATGAGAGGGGTTTGATCTATATCGCCTTAGCATTGACACATGGAAAACATTATGAATTTGTTGTAATTCTAGTGGTAGAGCTAATTGATATGCTACTAGCCCTATATGTTTTGTAATCTCATAAGGGCTAATAAACCTAGAGCTCAGCTTATCTTTCTTACAAAATCAAAATACCTTCTTCCATGGTGACACCTTGAGGAATACATTTTCTCCAACCTTATATTCAATGTCCTTTCAGTTTAAGTCTATGTAAGATTTCTGTTTATTAGTGGCTGCTTTCAACCACTCTCTAATGATCTTCACTTTTTCTTTACCATCTCTAATGAGTTTTGGTCCTATTAGCTTTCTTTCATTTAGCTCCCTCTAACACAAGAGAGTTCTACACTTTCTCCCATATAGGGCCTTATATAGTGCCATGCTTAAACTAGCTTGATGACTATTGTTATATGCAAACTCTGTTAAAGGCAAGTAGTGATCCCAACTTTTTTTCAATTCAATTGCAAAGCTATGTAACACATCCTCAAGTATTTGAATGACTCATTCCATCTACCCTTCTATTTATGGATGGAATGCTATGCTAAAAGTCAACTGAGTACTAAAGGCCCTTATGTATTTTTGCTAAAACTTTGAACTAAATCTCAAATCTCGGTCTAAAATAATGGAAATTAGCACTCCAGGGAGTCCCACGATCTCCTTAATGTATAATTGGGCTAGTTTTTCTTCAGAATTATCACACCCTTACCTGATTTTCAAATAAACTTAATAAGAGTATAAACTTCCCCTAAGGTCACCCATCTTCAAATTTCCCTAAGGGTCATTCATTTAACTTCTATTAATTTATTTTGTTTCCGTATTTACATATGAAATTTTCTCATCATTTCTTTATTTTTAATTCATAACAGTTATAAAAAATTGAGAAAACCATTTGTTTCTTTAGAAAACATTTTTATAGAAAATCAGACAGCATAATAGCTTTTTGGGTTAAAAAAACAAAATTTTTCCTATCATAAAAATGCACTTCAATATATTTAGTCATTAAAACTCTACTCCTGGGCCTTTCTGGTCCTCCTTTCTCATTAGTTAACACAATGACATGCACAATCATAATACATAAAGTTAGCACTCAACAACAGTCATGATAAAAATCAACATTCACATTCATAGGGTCTCTGACCCATCGATATCCAAAAATACACACAATTCAGTAGTTTATTATATTTACAAATATACATCTTGATTCCATTAACCATATTTCATATATACTTCATTGTATATATATATATATATATATATATATATATACAATCATTCTTTAACCCCCAAAACTGCTCTTTTTCTAATACATGAGTAAACTCCTACTATTTACAATCAAAAGAAAGAACTAGTACCCTAGAGACTCGTACAATAGTTATAAAGGCTTTAACACATCTCATACTTCTCTTAACTTTTACCTATGAATTGAAACACCGATACACTAAGTATAACTCAGTGTTAAATTTTGAATATAACATATGCATGCTTCACACTCGCACATGCATTCATTCATTATAGTCATTTTACAGTAATTCATTTTATTTAACAGGAATTTACAACAGTTCAAATATAAATCCAATCATATACTACAATGTCATGTACCACATCATGTTTTTCATTTTCACATGTCATTTATAGTCATTTTATCTCAAGTTATCATTTATTATGTATTGACACATACATTCATGAGCCTTTAGTCATTTATGGCAGTTCATTCTCACATACAGGCAATTATAGAAGCATTATACATTACATCATAATTTACATACTCATTTCTCATTTATAGTCATTTCATAATATGCTCTCATTTATCATAATTAATTTATAATGCCCAGGTTCATTTCATTGATCATTCATAACATCAAATTTCTTTTAATTTTTATAGGCCCATACTGATAAACTACACCTAAGTACATTGGATAATGGAATCCTAGATGTGCAGTGGTTCACATTTTGGACTTTATACTATAGCTACACCTATATATTTTAGTGTCACATTGTGCAGTGGTTCCATGAACCTTATACTATAACTACACCTATATAATCTTATGCAGTGGTTCTAAAAACCAAAATGCTACTGCACTAGCCTCTTTTCTAAATCATGTATTGAGCAGTGTTTCTGATGAACTAAAACATTGATGCACTAACCACATATCAAAATAAATGTGGTATTGATCTAATTGATCAAACTTAACAGCTCCTTTATTCCTTGTTGACCAATCAATCCATCTAGTGGGGATCTAACTATATGTGCCATCTATCTATTTTTATTACTCATTTAGGTATAGATTATTTTACTTTGTTTACCCTCATTTTTCATTACCCTTTTTAATTATTCTCTTTCCAAATGATTTACATAATTGCTAGTATGTTCACACCCTTGGCTCCCAGCCAAGTTTCTCTCATTTTATCATCATTCACTTATCATATTCATCATTCCTTATTCATAATGTTACTGCACATTTCAATGTGCTTAATTTCTCATAAAGCATTTTTTAGGTACTATATTCACATTTTATTCTTTTCACTTCATTTTCCTTATACATTTTATCAAAGCCATTTTCTTACCATTTTAATGTCATATAGGTGCATTCTTAATCACTTGACATGTATACACTCACATTACATGGTTCAGTAACCATTAGCCTTTTAACATAATTATTCTTTCCATGCCATTTGTTTACATTTTCATGCATTGTTCATACTTAAATAAAATGTTCATTCATTTATTATTAAAGTATACACATAATGGTTAATTACTGAAGCATCCATCTCATGTACACTATTCGGCCATATTGGGTTCAATGCCATCCATATTCATTCTCATCTTAACACATTTTCATCCTTTTATCATACACATATATAATGTCCATTAATTTTCTTATGACTTTAAATTCATTTACATATATGAAGGTTCAATATTCATGCTTACATAACATATACATCATTTGGCTACTTAATGATTCATTATACACATTTAAATTTATACAATTTAACACATATTCATCACTTTTACATACGTATACATAAAGTCTAATAATTCTTTTATAGCATTACATACATTTTCTTGCCATTTCAACACTTCCATATAAGATTTCATACAAAATCTCATGCAATCATACATGTATATTTTTTTATCCAAATTCACATACCTCTTGATGATAATTCACCACTCTTTAAGGCTCTCTTTGGCCTTGTTTAACTCTTTCCTTTTCTTTTCCTACATACACCATTATAAAAATTTAGAAAATTCTCAAAAATCCATTTTAACTCCAAATTTCATTCTAATTACACCTAGAGTCTTAGAATAAGTACTTGTTTCTATAACAAAAATAAAAATTAAATTTTGACAACTTACTATTCATGGTGCACTATTCACTAAGTTGTAAATTCTCTCTCCACAAGCGTTATTTTGATGGAATTCCACTTTTAGTCGCTTATTATTGTGTGGAGGGAAGTTTAGAGGGGTTAATTAGTGGATTTAATGGAGAAATGCATGATTTATAGAGGAAGAAAGAATAAAAATGTGAGAAACCCATGGAAGAAAAATGACTTCAAGTTCTTATCCAAAAAATGAGGAAGATAGGTACATTTGGTATGTATGGCTTACACGCACCAAATCACCATTTTATGTAAGTGGCATGTGGGCTCCATTCTTTAAAATCTCAGTTTTCATTCTCCATAAAGCTTGGTTTTGCATCAAACTTTAAAAATGAATTGCAATTTTTATAGACCTCTAAAAATAATAATCTTAGTGTCAAAATTCATCATTTAATCCCATTAAGGGTCTCTTAAATTTTTGGGGTAAAAATTCCATTGTCAACCTGGGTCACTATGCACTCGTGAAATCTCAAAATTTTGAATAAATAGTAAATGACCTCCGAATATTAAGACTCTTTCTCCAATGGACTTATTGGAATTTTTGACCTTTAGATTATGCTATTTTTGGGCACAACTCGGACTGATCCTAACACAAACACATTTTATGTGACTATTCACTTATTTACTGCTTATTATGATTTATTGGTTCAATTAAATCTTTTACTTAATTCATTTTCATCGTTTTCTATCTCATCAAAGTTTTAAGAGCAGTACTTTCACTTTTTGGCCATCTTGCAATACCCTAAATTCTTGAAAATACTATTCATAGCTTAAAAGTTACTCTCCATGAAACTTTGTTTCATGAGCATTACATTTCTTCCCCTTTTAATTAAATTTCATCCTCGAAATTACCTGAGGCAAACAAGTAGAGATACTTTCAAGAATACTTTATCACCAACTTCATAATCAATGTCTCATCTTTTCAATCTGTCTTTTATCACTTTCTCTTTCACTTTCTCTTTTGTATCTCTAACCAAATCTGGTCCCATAATCTTACTCTCACTAGCTTCACTCCAATAAAGCAGAGTTCTACACTGTCTGCCATACAAAGCCTTATACGGTGTCATGCCTAAACTAGCCTGGTGGTTGTTATTATAGGCAAATTCCATTCATGATAAGTATTAATCCTAGCTTCCTTTAAATTCTATCACACATTTATGAAGCATATCTTTTAGCACTTTTATAACTCTCTTTAACTGTTTATCAGTCTGTGGATGAAAAGCTATATAGAAATTTAACCTTGTTCTTAAAGCATCTTACAACTTTTTCTAGAATTTAGAAGTAAATCTAGGATCTCTATCTAATATTACAGTCATTAGCACTTCATGTAATCTCGTTATTTCTTTAACATACAGCTGTGCTAGCTTATCTAGTGAGTAATCTATTTTGACTAGAATAAAATGCATTATCTTTTTCAATCTATCAACTATTACTCAAATAGCATTGTACTTTCTTATTGTCAATGGCAGTCCTATGACAAAAACCGCGGTAATCTTCTCCCATTTCCACTCTAAAATTATTACAAGATGTAACAATCCACATGGAACTTGATGTTCTGCCTTAACCAACTGACATGTCAAATATCTTGATACATATTCTACCATATCTCCTTTCATTCTTGACCACTAATAGTAAGGACTCAAATCCTATTACATTTTTATACTTCCTGGATGCATAGCATAAGGAGAATCATGTGTTTTTTGCAATATCTATTTTTCAATTCATTCATATAAAGTACACATAATATGTCTTAATAATACAGACAATCATCTTTGCCAATCTCAAAACTAATGGTCTTCCCCTCTTTGACTTTACTCATTTATTTCTACAATTGCTCATCTTATTTCTATACTTCTTT
>CANXYI010692357.1:0-11855 GCA_948208565.1 Hura crepitans
CCAACTGGACAAAAGCATTCAACAAGAGAAATTCTACTTTCCCAATAATAAAAATATTAAAAAATTATATATAATTGATCGATTGAGAATTAATTACTTTCTCCCTGATACAAATAGACCATAAAAAATATTCTTTTTCCAATAATATATATATATATATATATATATATATATATATATATATAATTTAACTAATTTCTTTTTAATTTATATTTTAATTTCTATTCCCTCTAAATATTGTGTTTATAAAAAAAATTGAAATATTATTCTAGTAATTAGTAATTGTCCGCTTTGTTAGTGGTGGTCCGTCATTATGTGTCGTTGTTTCGCCATCATCTTGTTCTTCTTACGCTAGTTAGTGTTGCCACCTTCTGCCTGGTCATGCGTGCTTTCGTTGAACGTATAAATCTTCGGAATCATATATTTTTTTGAAAGATTTTTCCATATCCAATTCCGACAAAAAAAAAAAAGAAAAAACTAAAAGATTTAGGATAAAAGATTTGTTGATTAACATTTTAATAATATAATAATATTTTGCATATTATGTATATAAACTAGATATTTAATTATGCATTTTATATATTTATACACAAAATAAAAATAAATTTTATTTAATTTGATATATTTAAAGAAATTAAAAAAATTAAAAGATATTTTAAATTTAAATAGACTCAATTTTTAAAATAAATAAATAAAATTTAATAGAATATCTTAAAGATTAATTTGAAAAAATATAATATGAACATTTAATTGATAAAATTATAATAATATATATAACAAGATTAAAACATAACATTAAATAAGTGTAAGAAGTTAAAATATAATAATAAATATAACTAAAATATTAATATATAAAAAAAATTAGTCAATGTATCAAATATAATAGCCACAAAAGTGAAAAAAAAATGCAATAGTTAGTAGCAAATTAGTTTAATTAATAGATAAAGTATAAAAACTCACTCACGAAAAAAAATGTATTCAGTAGTCAATAACATAAAACCTTAGAAGATTTTTATGCATTTTCATATTGGTATGATTGAATCAGCTCAAATGAATTTAATTTAATTAAATAATTTTAAAATAAATTTATTAATTTTAAAAAAAAATTACTATAACAAGATCAAATTAATAACTGGTTCACAATTTTTCAATCGAACTGATCGATCATGTCCGATTTTTACCATCTTGATTTTTACGTACCATTTCAATAGGGCTTTTGCAAAATTTGTTCGAGTTTAGCAATTAAAATGCTCTTAGTTAAAAAATAGTTTTTTGGCATGGCCAGCATAACTTAGTTAAACTGAAAATATGAATTAACGGGCTTAATCATTAAATTTTTGTACAATTATATCATTGATACAATGATATAATGTGGACATATATTCAATAATTATATTCATTTTCTTAAAAAAAAAAAAAAAACTGCACATGTAATTAGGGAAATTCAAATTAAACTCTATAATATTTCAAATAGTAAAATATCAAATATTTTTTAATATATGTCCCAAATCTCAAATTGAATTAGAATTTGGAATGAAATTGAAATTAAGATTTATCAATATAATAATAATAATAATTAAAATTAAAAAATAATTTTATAACAAGTGTTTATCTAATAATTAATAATTTTTATTATATTGAGATGAAATTTCTATAGATCTTTCAATATAAGATATTATCACATGTATATTATTATTATTATTATTAAGTCATTTAATTTTCTAGTTTTACTTTTTTATTTTTAATTAAAATATCAAAAATTTCATAAATGTAATTTGTAAAAAGAAATTAATAGCATGTGCAGATATATAGGTGAGATACAGATCTCAATGTATGTGCAAATGCAATTATGAGTAAAATACTATACGTTATTTTTTTTTTATTGTCCGAAAATTTTAAAATGTGTCATGTAATTTTAAATTTTCAATATGTTTATAGTCTTAAAATTTTATTTTAAATTATTTGAAAAAATTAATTAAAATAGACCAATTTATTAAAAATAGGATAAAATTAAATTTTAAATTTTAGTATTTTTAAACTTTTAAAAAGGAATTAAAATTTAATAAATTTTAAACCGTTTCGTTTCATGTATATCCCCAGTATACACTACCTATCTTTTACACTACTATCCTACTTGATATGCTTTTATTCATACTTTTGACAATAATTGTCAACTCATTTATAAGTGGTGATAAATTAGTACGTGTATATATGCTCGCATGAATAGTGTAACACACACAGTATTGCTAGACTTTTTACTTTTTTTTTTTGCTGATTTGATCCAATATTTTACTTGTAGAACTAGTTAAATGTTTTCTCTATGATTTTTTTCTTTTTCTTTCATCCATAATGACAAACTAAAATTGACTTAAAATCACTTACTCAACTCAATTAATTATAATTTTCTTTTAAATTTACACAAATTATTATTATTGTAGTCCATATCCAATTTGAATTTGAGGCTAACTCAATATTTTTTGATAGCACCTACCATGGCGGGCCTAACTTAAATATTTTTTTTATGAATCCTGTATTAATATATTATAAGACTTTTAGTTTTTGTGGTCTATTTTTTTTGTTGCATATTAAATTATTTATATATTCTTTTTAAATAAGTAAATTGTATTAGATTATTTAAAATGTATTGGCTATTTATATCATTTTATGCAACATGTTATTTTAATTTTTAATTTTCTAAATTTATAATTTTTTTTTTGGTATTACATTACATGAATTTTTTTCAGAAGGCTGATTGCCCGCCAAGTCAGAACCCCCACAATGTCGAGAAAGCTTGGACAAGAAAAATTGCGTTCAAGCTCGCTTGTCCGGCCTAGCCCGTGTTCTAGTCTAATGGCAAGTTGTCAGGTACCCGTAAAAGCACTCTCCATAAATCCTAATCCAATCAAAACTATAAATATTTGACCATATCTTGAACTATATTAAAATTGTCACCGCCCTATCTGAATTTGTCTCAAATATTTTTATCATTACTTGTATAGCATTTAAATCGAATAAAATAAAAATATTGATTTAAATAAATTACATAATTTATAAATACACACTATATTCTAATAAAATATAATAAATTCTATATATAATATATGAATATAAATATTTTTAATTAATTAATAATTAATAGCTGATACTAGTGACTAAAGTTTAAATTGCAAATACATTCTACTAGGGTCAAAAAAAAATCAAGTACCCAAAAAAAGTTGACTTATTGTCCTCTCTCTAGTTATTTTTAAGGTTTGAATAAATCTTTTAAATGATTTATGGATTTGATTGAAAAATAGCCAACTATGAGTAATAGTATAGATTAATTAATCAATTCACGGGCAATTTTTAAGTTCGGTCATTAAGTTTGATTCTGGAAATAAAACTCAAATTAGCTTATTAAAATCGTTTAATCACCTTTTTCAAATTTTTTTCACAATGATTTTGCACAAATATTGATTTCATCTTTTTTTAGTGTCTATGTTACATTTATATTTTTTTCACTTTTTATTTTAATTTTTAAAATAATTGGTGAAAAGATAATTTTTTAGTGGTTGTTGAATAACCATAAACATTCATAGGGCGATAATATGTTTATCCTATCCGATAACTAGGTGTAAACTGATTATGAATTCCAATAAAATAATGAAAAATTAACTATTTTTTTTAATTAGCGCTCCAATATTTAAATTAGCCGAATATATTTTAAAAATAAAAAATTTAATTTAAAATATTGATTGCATACCTCACATTATGAATTAGGATTTTTTGTACGGTCAATACTTGCCTAAAAGGCAAGGATCCTTTATGTTACACATTAATAAAATTGTTACAAAAGAGTAAATTAAGAGACCAAATACTAAAATTACTCCTTAAAATTAGTCAATACCAACAACAACAAGTACTTGGAAGTTACAAGTGGTAGACTAAAAACTTTTAAAAATTAATGTAGTAATATCGTCTCAATCATAAGGTATGATTTAACTGCAATTACAACCTATAAATTATCACAAGAGGTTCAACTAGCAGAATTAAATTAATTCTTCGATTCCCTAGATGTAGATATGTCCTCTAATTTTTTTTTCCAGATTCTTTTTTTCTTGTTATCTCTCAATATTCTTTTGAAAGTCC
This sequence comes from Hura crepitans, assembly GCA_948208565.1. Classification (NCBI taxonomy): domain Eukaryota; kingdom Viridiplantae; phylum Streptophyta; class Magnoliopsida; order Malpighiales; family Euphorbiaceae; genus Hura; species Hura crepitans. The sequence continues at coordinate 4,129 of CANXYI010692357.1, forward strand.
GTAATTGAAATTTTTAAATGTAATTTTCAAGCTATTATTTATAAATTTTGGATTTTGTTGTACTTTGGATATATTGCTATAATCCAATATAAATACTAGGATCAATAATACTTAAAAGGAAGTAATTTTTACGCCCAAAATTTAATTATACCCGCTATTAACAAACTAATCTCATATTTGGAGTTTTTTTTTGGCTTAATATAAAATTGACGCTCCAATTTGCACACTTCTACAAAGTCTCTCAATTCTATATTTAGACTTATTCCAATTTAACACTTCTATTTAATAAAATCATATATAATAAACACCTCTCATGCCTAAAAATGCTTATATTGCATTGAAATGGCAGAAAAGTAACTATTTCCATTCATTTGGCTTTTGGAGCTAAGAGCGGAGATGAAAAACCCTAATAGCACCTCTTCCCTATTGATATGAGATCACCCCTTCACAGCAGCAAAGGATGACCATGTGACTAAAAAAGTTAAACATAGATTTTCCCTCTGATTATTAGGATAAATTGATTACCGTGTAGTTAGAGAGACTATGATTGAAGAACTACTTCATGCCCCAAATGTCAAAGTGGAACGTGGTGTTGTTAATATTGATTGATCGGGACGAATCTTGTTGTAACCTTATCAAAATCTCTGAAGGAAAGATTGGCTTAAACGTTAGATAATTCCATTATTGTCAATCTCCTTGATCATGAGATTAGATATAAAGCAATGTGTAATAGACTTAAAGCCATAGATGGTTACTTTTATGCAAGAATTCTGGATATAGGGCCACGCTTCTTTGTGGTTCAATTTGTTAATGAGTTGAATTATAGGTTTTCCATTAATGGTGGTCCATTAATGAGATATTTCACAATGGACCAATAATAATGTCTTTAATAAAGACAAGTCCTATGAACATACTCATAACAAATTCATGTATGCATAAAAATTATATTTTAACAGGACAACTATAAGTATTTAGAAACAATATTAAAGAGCTCAAAGAATGTCATAACATGATGAATAGAATTACAACATCAACAAGCTTTTCAATCATACTTCTTTTGGCATGTTCATAGTATATCTTAAATGACAACCTCTTGTTAATGGATTCTGTAATCATTAAATTGGTGCTAGCACATTCAATTGATACTTTTTGTTTCTGAACGTCTTCTTTAATAACAAGGTATTTCACATTCTTATATTTAACACCTTTTTTTAAATACTTGTCATTTTTAAATAGAAGACTACTGCAACATTATCACAATAATTTTTAGCGGCTTGGCAATACTGCAAAAAATTTCAAGTCCTAAAATAAATTTCATAATTATAGTTCATTAATAGTAACCTCATGCATACCACAAATTAAGTTTTTACCATGGATTTGAGGAAATGATAGACTGTCTCCCACTTATTTATGAGATTCCTCTTTCAACTTATAAAAAAAGTCACTAGATGTGGATTTTCTAATATCCACATATCTCATAAAATCTGAATCTAAATATCCTATCATTTTTAAATGATTAGATCTTTAATTGATAAGCATATGATTGCAATTTTTATAAGTACCTTATACCTAATTGTAGTTTTCCAATTATAGAGGCATAAGGAATTTAGACAATTCATTTACCTCTTGATTCATTCTTTATACATGATATAAGGACTGAACATGTCAATCTTAGATGCATGCCCTAGAGCTCATATATAATGGGGATATTTTGTATACATAATAAACATTTGTTTATAATAAAGGCATTCTTTATTACAATAGTGCTTATGTTAATTCATTTGTGTGATATGATCTTAAATTATGTAATAAAATCCCTAGTATATTCAAAGTATAGAAAAAATTATGAAGTGTTCATAATGTGAGATTCTTCTTGCATGTAAAATGTGAAATACCAAAACTATCCCTAGTCATAGTATTAACAAGATGGGACATTGTTAATGTGGATAGACTAGCACATGTTATGCTCTTTGACTTAGTCAAACAGTAATTCTCACAAGCTATAAGCATGGTTATGCTTAGAGATAACATATGGATGCTTGTTTGAGAAACAAGTTCATTGGAAACCTAACATGACATTCTCATATGGATACATAATCTATATAAGTAAAAATATCTCATCATATCAGTTATGTATCTATCTTCTGACTTAAGATCACCAAGGTTATCTTAAGTATTGAGAACTATACTTTGACTCTGGTGCTTTTACATTGCCATGATGTATACATAGCTAGGTGATTAGGTATAAGTCAAGATACTTGAAGATAGTTGAGTGATCAATAAGGGGTTCACCACCTCAGATTATAATGGGGAGTTTATCTCACTATTCTAACATGCCTCTATTCTGAGAATCTTTAGCCAAAGTGACATATAAGCATGAATGAGATTCATAAGGGCATTTTTGGAATAAAGGAACAAATATTAGAACCAACATGTTTAGGGCTTAATTAGACATACTTGATTAAGCATTGAGTTGACACAAGTCCATACTCAAACTTAAACGAGATAAAGTATGGTGAAAAGATGAATTACACAATAATTGTCTATGGAAGGGTTAAATCAAACCACTTGACTTTTTGACACTTGGGTAGTCATTATGTATGGCTAGAAGCCCTTAATGACTTGTATAGTAGGGAATTTATTAATGGAATTTAATAATGATTTAATTGGATTAAATCATAGAATCCCAACTTTACCAAGATTCTGATTCATTACTATACTGCCAATATGCTTCAGAAGCCTATAAGGTCACACACCGATAAGAGCAAGTTAATGAGGTAAAACTACAAAGTATTTAATGATATGAAATGTCATTAAATAAGAATAATAAAATGAGAAGGCTTATTAGGCTTGTAGCCTAAGAGAAAAGGTTAAAATATTAATTAAGTGTTAATTAAATGTTTTAAGAACTGGGTTACAATTGGGCCTTTTAATTAATTAATTTTGCCTAGCCATTTAACAACAATGGAACTCTTATATATATATATATATATATTCAATATTATATCACTGGGCATAATCATAAAGACATGAATTGAGGAAGGAGATTGAAAGAGAGTGATATGTCTTAAAAACTTTCTTTAAATTATTAGAATGATAATAGAGACTTTTTTTTATATGATTTCATTAAAAAGAAAATTAAATATGAAATAAATAATAAAAATTATTTTTTAACATAATAAGAAATTATTAATATAATCATGAATTTATAAGAATTGTGTAATAATCTTGAATAAGGTGTTTTTCAAGAAATGTAGTAAATAGACTAAGATACTGACTTTCATAACACTTTTCATAATATTCATCCTCTTTATCGAACTTAATGATTTTTTGCTTTTTTATATAATTTCCTTTCAATCTCAATTACAAATACTTCTAGAGTATTTATCTATTGATATCCTTTATGTAGCTAATAATCCATAATATGTAAAATCATTAACAAAGATGACAAATATTTTTCTCTATTAAAAAGACCATATAAATTGGTGTGCAAAATCTCTTAAAGCTATAAGTTTCTTGTGGTTTTATTCTTAATTGTGTGTTTTGTTTATTTTCTTTAATAAAATCCACACATATGTTAAAATTAGAAAAATCCAAAGCATTAAAATATCATTACTTACTAATCTTTACATTATAATTTAAATATGCAACCTAAATATTTATAACAAGTAAACTAAACATTAATTCTTTAAATTCCATCATGTATCAACTTCAAGATGCAAGATCAAAAGAGTTCCTACATCATGTTTAGAATATTAGCAGTACAAATAGAATAAATCCATAATACATTACAAGGAACTTATGCAAAAACTTTGATTCAAAGTATACAAAAGCATAACTTATCTTTCATTTGGAGACAATTCTTTAATAGTGCCAGATTTTCTACTTATATGGGACATACGTGCTTTATGTTCCTTTTAATAGATTTAATCACATAACTTACTGGTAGTTTTATTCATTATCTGATTTCTATATAATTTTACATAGTTCAATGGGATTTACTTTTTTCTTGCTACTATATTTGACATCTTAGTCACATGGTCATACATAGTATAAAAACTACCAAATTAATGGTAGTTAAATATCTTAACATTCAAACAAGTGACTTGCCAACATATAAAAAAAATGTGAATATTTTTCTAGTAGTCTTAAGTATTCCTTAACATACTTAGCTATAGAAATGTTGACCTAATATTATTCCTTACTTTCTTTCACAAAAACATTACACTTGGTCTATTTTATCTTTACTAGACTTTAGATAAAAGTATTTTTATCAATAATGCTAGTTTTAGTAATAGCAACGGATTTATCAATGATGAGTGTTAAATCAAAATTCAAAACACCTAAATTAGGCTGGATTTGTTAACTCTATTATGAGAACTAAGTCCATTAAACTTTAAGATAGACAAGCTTGTGAAAGAACAATAAAATTAGCTAAAACTATAAGAAATGCTCATAAATAAATACTTAAGTAAGAGTATAAATATATAATACAAATTCAAATACTTGTATATAACCATTGAAATATATTGAAGTTCTCCTTTCAGCGATACTACAATATATAATTATAAATCATAATCAATGCAAACTTAATTCATATAATTAGTGATTATACATACATAAACTAGATATATTACCTATCTTTGAATATACTAATATATTTAATCAAGCATACTAATCGATCATATTTGTAGATACCCATTTTCGTCCAACCTAAATAAGCAATATCACTAAAAAATATTTTATTTTAAAATAATCAGGGTAGTCAATACATTTAGTAATTATGTGAATTATTATTGTGATAATAATATGCTATAATCATTTTTTTACTGCTATTGTTCATAAATTATTATTATTTACAAACATTAGACTTAACATTTTATAATAATAATTTTACAATTTTAAATTTTATCATTTAGATTATATATTTAATATTATCATTTAAAATATCTAATTTGGATAATGGATAATATGAAAATTCTTGTTAAGATCTAATTAGGTTGATAAGTAAAGGAAATTAAAAAAAAAAGACTAAAAATTAAATTACTTGTAATATATCAATAATGTTTACAAAATTAACAAACTATAAATAAAATTTGAAGAAATGAAACTAATAATTAAATTATTACAAACCAATATAGTAATAAAATTATACAAAAATTAATTACAAACAAAAAAAATATAAATAAAGAATTAATAGACTATTAGATTGAAACTGCCTAAGCCCAACAGTCCAACCCAGCACCAGGCTCACATAGCAGCTCCAACAACTCACACCAGACCCTGCCCAAGACCACGCTAGGCCTAGTAGCTCACGCAGCAGCCCAGCCTTCTCCCTGCAGATAGCTGTCTCCCCTCAAAAAGTAGGAAATATCTTACCTATAGAAAATAGAGAGGGTGAGAGTGGCTACTGCATAGTAAGATAAAATATTGTACGGGAATGGCTATATAAGCAATGGTTGAGGACACAGAAAAGGGGGACGAAAAAGAGCAAGAAAAAAACAACAAAGAGCAAAAAAAGAGACAATAGAGAAAGAAGAAAGCAGTAAAAGAAAGGAGCAGGAAAAGGCAACATAAGAAGGAAAACATAGAGAAGCATTCTGCAGAAGGGAGACAAGAAGAAAGGCATACTATCAACAATAGAAAGATCCAAATAACAAAACAACGTAATTTAGCTACTTATATTTGGCTCTCTCTTTAATATCTTAAAGTCAGATTTGATTTTAACATATTAAAGGAAGTTAGCTTCTAATTTATTAATCTAGTTTATATATATGCTATTCAGAAGCCTATCTTTATATTTATTATAAAAGTCAGGTCTAATTTTTTATAAAAGCATAGGGAGGATCAGTAATGATCTTCAGGTTTCAAAACTACATGTTGTGCTGAAAACAAATTTTAGAAATAAAAATTAGGGATAGTCCTCAGATTTAGTATTTATACACATTTTAGTTTGAGGTTCACATAGGTATCCATCCTATTTCTAAAATGGGCAACTATTCATTGCATAAATAAGTTCAGTTAGTGAAATACTTGATTAGGCAACAAATTACACCATCTGATAACAGAATACCAGAACTGGTATAATAATCATAGGTTAATTTCCCAACTAGCATGGCTAGAAATATATAGCCTATGAGCTACCAACAAACTAACTATTCAAATGCACATGCAACAAATGCTGCCAGACATCTTAAAAAAGGGATAAAATGCCTAAGTTAAACTCAAGCAACAAGTTCATTCAGCCCTTAATCATCATTAGACTAAAATAGTTTTTTTTAAATATAATATGGTCGAATGATTAGATATAAATTTGTTTAAAAAGAAGAGATTTAAATTTTAGAATAAGCAAAGTCTATATTAAAAATAAGGGGAGTTCTATGATTTCCACCCAAAAAAAAAAGACAGAGTTCTTTTTGAAAGTAGAGGTAAAAAACAAATAAAGATACAGGAGTAAGCATAAACCTTTTATTGATAAAAATCTAAAACAATTAGATGTATAGTAGCAGAAGAAGCTTGAACTGATAACAAGCATGCAAATGAATCCTATATCTCTATCAACACACACATCCCCAACACATAACAGGTTTAAATGGAAAAACTAAAAAAGAAAACTTAGCTTTGTAAGTGTTGAAGCTACTTTGGTATCACCAGAACTAACTCTTGTAAATCATGACCCGTAAAAGACATTGTGATGTAATTTAACAAGCACTAATAGAATAAGAGAAGCATCACAGTGAGCACATAAATAAAATAACAGGAGACAAAAAAAACCAACAAAAATATAAAAAACAACAATAAAAGAAATGGCTGATGAAGAGTAACATGAGAATAAAAAAAATGAAATTCTAGGAAAATCCTCCTCCTCTAACAGTAAAAACTTGTGCCCACAAATATCAAATAGTAGATACATTTTCGGGCTAACAATCATTATATAATAGTAGATCTCTGAAGGGCGTCAAAAAAATGTCTGAGCATTAAATAATGATAGCAATCATTACTAAAAGAAATCTACAAACAATAAGAGAAAAAAAAACTCGCTGAACCCAAAGATCTAAACTTTATACATTTACAGTCATAATCTATTCCAATTACAAACTCTAACTCATGTGCATACAAAATACATGAATAAAACATTCAAAAGGAAAAACAAAAAATGCAAAAATAAAGAATAGAGGGCTAGAAGGGTATCACAGTAATGGGATTCAAAAACTCGAAGCCCCATGACCAGATCTGTGCCACCTCTACCACCTAAGATGGCAACTCCTCCGTCACCCACATGAGCAATAATAGAAATGCTTGGCAAGAGAAAAAAATCATCAAAAGAATCAAAACACAACAACTAAGGAAGGAAGCAAGAGTTAAAAAGAAAAAAAAACTTTAAACAAACCCTACTTACCCCCTTTCAGTTCTCTTTTTTATGGGAATGGAGTGCATATCTTCCCTATGCTCAACTTCAAAAAATAGACCCCTCAAGTGAGGGTCTCAAAGGGAGAGTTTCGATGGAGGATTCAGAGAATGAGAGGTTTCGACAAAGGAATCCACCGTGAAAGAGCAGAGCAGTGATAGTGGGACTAAAAGAAATAGGGGAATCGAAACTTAGGTGTTTAAGTTGATTAAAAGGAAAAGAGTACTGGAAATGAAGGGGATGAGAGCTAATTACAGAGGAGAAAGAGAAAATAAAGAGGAGAGAGAGAAGCAGTGATAAGAGATGAAGCGGCTATCGG
>CANXYI010692421.1:0-13059 GCA_948208565.1 Hura crepitans
GGTGGTAAAAAAATGAAATTTTCAACCTAATGACTTTTTTTTTAATACGGTTATAAGAGAAATTACAACTTTTATTAGCCCCTTGAGAAAAGCTATACCTCTATTATTTTCCCAATCACCATTGCTAATGACAAGTAGAAAGGAAATTCAAAACTAAAGAACAATGCATTTTATGGCTAGAAGGTACTACTACATGTGAGATTTAATAGATTTGCAAGTGGTGGAAGATTTCCTACTTTTCCCTATCTTGTCATGCGAGTTGCATTCCATTAGTGGGTTTGAGATATGCTACATTCCTCAACGGATCCAAAAATAGTTTGGATTGAAGCAAAAGATCCTAAATAAGCCTTTAGGTTTTTAGGGTGGCACCTTAACTCATCATTTCTTACGTTCCTTCCTTTATTTATAGAGACGTTATGATGTGCTAAGGGATATGCTCGGTCAAAATACTTATGACATAACAACAGATGATAATTACAAAGATTGGATAATTAGTGAGTGCTCTAAAAGACAATAGAACTCTTTTATTGAAAAGGAAACATGAAACTATAACATTTACATATAAAAAGAGGCAATGTACATAGATGAAATTTACTTTGTCATTCAATGTATTTCACTATAAGGAAATTTACAAAATAATAATTATTACAAAGCATTTTTGGCATCATAACTTGATCCATTTAAGTTTGGCACATATATTAATTGCCTTTAAATACTACTTCCATTATCAACTAGCCTTTCTGAGTTTTTTTAGTTGAATATTTTCTCTCATTGTCCCTTAATTTTTGCATAAAGCACCTGTTTTTAGGTTTTCACTTATTCATGATGCCCTAACTTTTGCTTAAGCTGCCTTTTTTGGGTTTTTGGCTTAGCGGCTTTTTTAGCTAAATATTTCTTTAGCCTATTCATGTTTATGGATTTAGAGAACTCATTGCCTTCTAACCCTGACATTTTGACTGCTCCATGCCTTATTATCTTATTGACTAAGCATAGGTCTTCCCAATTAGGCTCGAATTTTCCTTTGGGGTCCATCAATAATGGCTTAGGCTACTTTAAGACAAGGTTTCCTATTTTTATTACACTTGCCTTCACTTTCTTGTTATATGCCTAGCCATTCTTTTTTGGTACAACTGCAGATGATATAATGCCTTCAAACGTTTTTTGTTAACTAAAACTAGTTGCTCATATCTTGCTCATGTCCATTCTATTTTTGGAATCTTGGCTCTTAATATCAACCTTAGAGATAAAACTTCTATGATATGAGCAAAAGAGGGAAAAATGGTCATTCAAGCATATGAGGCCAAAATGGAGATTTACCATGCCTAAAGGATCAATAATAAAAGCCCAACTTCATCGGTTAAATAAATTAACTTGATAATTGGGCTACATTTCATGTGGGCTTATTTTATTTAAATGGGAAGAGCCCTTTTTTTTAAGTTTTAATTAAATAAGATCTATAATTTACTTTAGGAGATTTTTATTAAAGTCAACTAAGCATTTCCCTTATTTTAATTCCTATTCTGAAAAATAAAGACCTTATTTGGTTGAGCTTTAATTATTATATTTTTATTTTTTGGTTAAGATGTGTCATCCAAACATGCCATTTGCTTTTTATTTTCCCTATTGAATTAGGATTGTTGTAATATGCTTATAAATAGCCTCATTATTGTTGTGTAAGACATCAATTAAGTAATAATATTTTCTACATTTTCTTCCTTTGAAGAGCATTTATTTCTTGATTCTGTGAGAGGAATTTTCTTCTTATAGTTGCATCAAGGATTGGTTTATCTTATCAAGGTTAGTTAATCTTATGGCAATTATCTTTTCTTGTTATTTTAGCTTGATTATCCACATTTCTAGTTCCATTGCTAACTAAGGGTTTGGTACAATGAGTTTTTATCTACGAAGTGAATTTGATTCAAATTATGTGTCAACATTTTAGTCTTAATTATAGTTCAGGGTTCTGTATCATTTGGTATCAAAGCTCTACTATTAGATAAATTCCTATTTATCTTGTTTGATTCCTTTCTTTTGATTCTGATTTTTCTGCTTTAATTTTTCTATTTAGTTTCTTTTTTTATTCAATTCTTTGTTCAATTACAATTAATAAAGATTAAACGTAGCATAATTTTATTAAAAAAATCTCCATAAGATTAACTAACCTTGATAAAATAAATCAATTCTTAATGCAACCATAAGAAGAAAATACTTCTCATAAAAGCAAGAAAACAAACACTCTTCAAAGGAAAAAATGCAAAACAATATTATTGCTTGAATGATGTCTTACACACCAAGAATAAGGCTATTTATAGGCCTCTTACACTAATCTTAATTCAATAAGGAAAATAAAAAAAGGGGCATGTTTGGATGACATCCTTTAATAAAGAAACAAGAATACAATAATTAAAGCTAAACCAAACAAAACCCTTATTTTTCAAAATAGGAATTAAAATAAGAGACATGTTTAGTTGACTTCAATAAAAATCTCCTAAAGTAAGTTAAATATCTCATTTAATTAAATCTAAACCAAACAAGGCTCCTTCCACCTACATAAACTAAACCCATATGAAGTGTAGCCTAATTATCAAGCCCGTTTGTTCAACTCATGAAGTTGGGCTCTTGTTATTGGTCTTTCAAGCATGATAAATTCTTCATTTGCCTTCATGTACTGGAATGACCATTTTGTCCTCCTTTGCTCCTATCATTCTATCTCAATTGGTAATATTGCTTCCATTCCATATACTAAGGAGTAATGTGTTGTACTTGTTGAAATCCTGACAATTGTTCCATATCTTTAAAGTGCAAAGGGTAGCATATTTGCGTAATCTTTATAGGTAATTGTCATCTTTTGCAGTATTTTCTTGACATTCTTGTTAGTTGCTTTTATTGCTCAGTTAGCTTGCGGTTTGTAAAGAGAGGACTTTAGTGTTCAATTCGATACTTTTCCATCAACTACTTTGTTTCCCCTTGGAATTGAACTCCATTGTCTAAAAGAATATGGTACGGCTACCCATAACTACAAATAAGTTTTCTTTCAATAAATTTGCTTATCCAATTTGCCCCTAATTTATTGAAAGATTCTGCTTCCACCCACTTAGAGAAGTAATTAATAGCTACCATAATATACATATGCCCTTTGATCGCTAACAGTCTTATCTCCCTAATTATATCAATGCGCCATATAGAGAATAGCCAAGGCGAGGACAAACTCATTAGCTCTACTGGTGGCAAATGGCTTAGATTGGCATAGACCTGGCATTTATGGCATTTCTTGACAAAGTTAGTACAATAACTATCCATGGTCAGCTAGTAATGCCATAGCCGCATTATCTTTCTTCCTAAGTTTTTTCCCTTCATATGAGGACCACAGACTACTTCATGCACTTCACTTATTATCTTTTGTGCTTTGCCTTCATCTATACATCTAAGTTGTACTCCATCGTGATGCCTCTTGGATAATTCTCCTTGAAAAGTAATGAATTGGGTAGACAATTTTTGGAAAGCCTTCTTGTCTTTGTCATTAGCATTGTCTAGGTATTTCCCTTTTTCTAGGTGTCTCAAAATGTCTTAATACCATGGCAATCCATTTTCTTTTTTCACTTACCTAATAATGCCTGCATATAGATGTATTTAATAATGCCTACATACACAAGGTATCTTAGCTTACACTATAAAAAAATTAAAAATCTGTTGGCATATCTTTGTTAGAAATTTTTACGAATTTCAATCTATCATAATAATTCTGCAATGGATTTTATCCATTGTGGACAAAAAATTCGGTCACTATTTTTTTAAAAAACCATCGTGGTTTAATATAATTTTAAGATCCACAAAAAGAAAATTTGTTGCAGATTCTTTTGGATTTTTTTTTTTTTTATAGAAAATCTGTTGCACAATCCGTTGTATATTAAAACAAAATGTTTCTAAAAAAATATTTGTGACCCCTAATCCATTCCTGATCCATTACAAATGATTATAAATTTTAAAAATTAAAATTATCCATTTCAAATAACCACTTATAAGCTATAATATCAAAATTAATATTAATTAATAAAATATCATGGTAAATATATATTACATTGAGTCATTAAAGAGAGTAATTAAACATAAAATAAAATTGTAACTAAAAAAAAAACTCATTATAATCTGTAAGTCTTAAAATCATTAATTAACATAATAACATTTCTAAATTAATCTCAATCCATTCAAAGATGACTGTACTTGACCTGGGATAAGAAGCATAACTATATCAGTGCTCTTCAAATGAGGACTCAGGTTCCAGTCTAAGCGCCCATTATATCACCAAATAAATTCTCTAGCTGAGTGTATCCTATCAGATCCTACCAAATAAAAGAACCATATATACAAAAACTACTTACAACCATAATCACCAAAAACATTATGTAATAGACACAACTGTCCACATACTTGCGAAAAATAAGGGAAAAAATAACAAGTTTTTATGAACATGATTATCCTAAATATTAATAGTTCTATCAATTTTGACACCATAATTGAGGACAACTTGTTGTATTTTTTAAGAGTTAACTGATTGGTGAAAAATAATAAACAAATATTTAAAAGGGAATCACTATTTTTAGCATAATGATCTACATAAAACAAAAGGACTAACCACATGAAACTAGCTTGCAAAGCTTAGGAGTGCGTTTGCACCTCTTTCCTCTTTCCTCTTTCCTAACACAAGTTTAAAACGTAAAAAGCCCCAGTCGCTTCAAATCGGATTAGATTAGAAAAAATAAAAGATATATAAAGTAGAAAAAGAAATACTAATGAGAACCAGACTTTGGCTAGAGCTGATTGCAAGGTAACTAAGTTACCGGTGGCCCATTTCAAAGCATTCTTGCTGCTACTGGAGAAGTCTATGGCCAATCCTATCTTACTATAGCCTCACATTTTCTTCTGTTCTTGTTTTATTGGCTTTATATTGTGATGATTATGAGATCAAACAAGTATAGGTAGGCATTTGTGTGTAGAACTTAAAAGAATGTGTAGTGACAATAAACAAGAAATAATACCAAAAGAGTTCAAGTAACATCCATCATCAGTTGATTAATGTATAAATGAAAATATAAAGAAGTGTGACAAATTTACCGGTAGATAAATCTTTATGGTACCAAAATCTAAATTCCTTGATTCATCAGATTAACTTTCAACTTCAAGCATGTCAAGCAAGTCTAACAAAACTAAAAGATACATATTATACATATTATCAAATACAATGAAGCTATGCAAGTCAACTAAATAAACTAAGCTTTAGTTCAATGGATGAAACAACATATGATCTATGTATTTCAGTTTTCACTGAAAATTAATTCAATTCTATGTTCCTACATTTTGATCCAAAACATTTGCAAGTTTAGCTTACATTCTTTAAACTTAAGAATTGGTTCTGGCCTATCGTAATGAATTAGTTTATCTAATAAACTGACTACTGCTTAGAAGTATCTACCAGCATACTCCTACATACTATAAACTTAAAGAAAATAAAACTATGAACAGAAAAAGCATCCACCGTGCTTTTGTCTTTTGCCACACCAATTTTGCACCTTACAAGTATCTCGGACAATCTAAAGATTCTCGGATGGCTAGCGCAAAATATGTGGCTACCATTATTTTTCATTCAATGTAATTAACTAGCAGTACCCAAGGAGAGAAATTGAACGATATAACTTGATTCCAGTGTTCATTCTTTGACAATTTATTCATCAACAAGCAAACAAATTGTACATAGACCCACCAATATCCAACCAAGTCAAAACCAAAATTCTTCTCTAAACCATTAAACTATTTCCAATTGAAAAAAAAAAAAAAAAGACAAAAAGCAAAACATTGAAGCGGGGTTTTATGCACTCACCAGGCTTATCCTCAATAGTAGAACTAATGTTACTGGCAAAGCTTGACGTAGTAGAGTCTTGCTGCTTCTCGTCGATATTGTCACCAACAGTAGACAAACTACTGACTCGATTGAAACTTCCCATGTTAGCAAGGACAAGATATGCTTCGAGATGAGAAACCCATCACAGGGCTGTTACCTCCGGCAAGATCGTCTTCAAAAGGATATTGCGGCCCAAAAATTCCTCCTTCTTTCCAATGCCTGCAAATGAAATGTTGAAAAAACTAATTTGAGGAGTGGTAATTTGGGATTAATCATGAAAAAGAGAAGTCAAAAAAATCTTGAAATAAATTTGAAAAGAAAAAGAACACCGGTGAAAGCAAATACTGTTTTGTGGTTTTGGAGCAGCGACAGGGAAAATAACAAAGGAAAAAAATATAGTAAGCTTAGAAATTAGGTCAGCCACTTAACGTGAGAATAGTAAATACACTATATTGTTTAAGCGTTACAAATATAATGCTTGTCAAATTGGTCCTTCAAATTTGCTGCCAACAACTCTCAAACCCCACTTTTGAAACATGTTTTCAAACAACACATTGTTTAATAAGGATTTCAAAAATATTCTTCAATTGGCATTTTTAATTTTATTATATTATAAATAATAAACTTAATTACAAATTAGTTACCATTAAATAGAATTATATTAATTTATAAAGTTTTTTAAATATTTATTTAAACTATATTTAATTATATTACTAATAATAAAATTATTCAATATTATTAGCGTTATAATGAAATAATTGTATACATTAATAAACTTATCAACAGTAATTATAAAATTGTAAATGGATTAGATGTGTATGATTAATCAGTGCTAAACGGATTAGATCATTTTGTCAGTTTTAAGATTTCATTTATGCTTTTTGTCGCTTTTTATGTGTTAGTAAATTTTGTTAATTGAATCAAAACACTTTATGGTTCAAAAAGTTAGCAAAGGTTCAATTTTTGTGAGGTTAACGAATCGAGACTGTATGTTTTATCAATTTTTTTTCATTTATATCTGAAATTAGTACAATATATGTTTTATTTGTATGTTTAAAATCTACAAGATAGAATAGTGCAAATATATATTATTAATTGTGTGTGTATATATACACATAAATTAATCATTTATATTAATTAATATTATTAAATTTTTTTGATTAGTAATAATTTATTATTAATTATAGAGATTAATATTAATTAATTACATTAAATAATTTATTTAATTGAACATAAAATTTTTATATGTTAATTTAATCCTATATATAAATATACTATAAACCATTTACTCATATGTTTAATAATTATATTTCAAATTTTAAATTAATTAATTAATTATATATATATATATAATTAATTAAAAAAATAATATTTATAAAATTCAATAATTAAAAAAATTACTGCAATGGAATTTGTGAAAGAATCCATTGCAATATAAATTTCATATATTACAACAATTTTTTTGGCGACGAAAATTTTGTTGCGAATTCCGTCTTAAAAGTATTTCAAAAATATCGGACTGATATTTTTTTGTCGCAATATTTTTTATCATTTTTAGTTGCAAAATAGTATTTGTAAAGGAAATTCACCACCAATTCTCGTGCCACATTTTTTGCGCCAAAATCCACAAGGGATTTCATCTTTCATCGTGAATATATCACAATATTTGTTTATATTTTAGTAAATATCGCTTGACAATGGAATTCTAAATTCGTCACAAATTTCATCTTAAATCCCCTACGGATTTGCATCTATCATATAATCAGTTGCAAATCCATAATTTTTTTTTGTAATGTTAGTAAATACATCGATTTAAGGGGTAAAGTTTTAGGGTACTCTATTATTGACATTAGTATCGCCAAGGCATATGCCACTAGATTTTGCTCTTAGAAATGTGGTGGAATGTGTATCTATTCAATCTTTTAATCAAATATATTACTACTTTGGTGTAGCATATCAACTTTTCATCTTTGACCTCCTAAGCCCCATTCACTTGTTGAATAGCTAACATGGAATCCTTGTACAAATCTACAGTATTTGCTCTTAGCATATATAAAGATTGCAAACCGTAGATATAAGCTTTGAGCTCTACAATATTATTGGTCGCTTGAAATTCTAGTTTCTTGGCCAAAAACATTTGTTCCCCTTTTGGTGTGATTAGTAGGATACCTGCTTCGACTTTTTTTTTTTTAATTAATAAGACCATCAAAGAACATCTTACATCCTTCTTGGAAAATTGCCCCCAAGTGTTCATTTGAAAATCCAAACTTTACTTCATCACTATCAACTGGCTATTGTGCTAAGAAATCAATCATTGGCCATCCCTTAATGGTTTTTTAGTCATGTAAAAGATGGCAAACTCTTGAAGCAACAGTAACCACTTTCCTATTTTACCCACTAAGGATGGAAACATTTGAAGGTAATGCAAGGGGTTTTGTTTTGCCATGTTTCAAATTTATAAGATTGAAATAATGCCATACTTTCTTGAAAGCCCATATTACTCGCAAACAAGTTGTTCAACTTTAACATACTTTTACTTATATGAGAGCAAATTCTTGCTTAGATAATACACAGCATATTCAACCCTAAATTCATCTGCCTGGGAAATCATTACTCTAGTTGAACCTTCTTTGATAGCCAAGTATAAAAATAATGATTTTCCTAGTCTTAAGGACTTTAAAATAAAAGGATTGGCTAAGTATTATTTTACGGGCTTGAATGCCCTTTAACAATCTTGATTCTACTAGTAGGGCTATTTTTCCTCAAGAGCTTAAATATAAGTTCATAGGTTGATATGAGCTTTGTTATGAACCTATTTATTTATTGTATTTTCCTAAGAAACCTTAAACTTGCTTCTTTGTTTTTGGTGAAGGCATTTCAATGATGGTTTTAATCTTGTCTGAATTTATCTTGACTTTATTCGTATTGACCATATACCTTAGTAGCTTACTAAAGGTTACCCTAAAAATACACTTATTTGGATTGAGTTTTGTGTTAAACTTAACCAGCTGCTGAAAAGAATTTCTCTAGTGCTTCAAAATGACCTTTTCTACCAACTGACTTTACCATCATATCATTGACATAGACTTCAACTTATTTATGCACCATGTCATGTAATTAACTTAGCACCCATTGGCTGATAAGTTGCCTCAGCATTCTTCAACCTAAAGGTCATTAGCTTGTAATAATAGGTTTCCCATTCTATGGTAAAAGGCTATTTTGCACTTGTATATGACTTTTATAAGAATCTAATTGTCCTTGAGAAATCATCTACAAATGAGTACATAACTACTATTGCTATAATGTCCACTAATAAATCTATATGAGATAAAGGAAAATCATCTTTTACATAAGCTTGGTTTAAGTCCCAATAGTTTATGCACATATATATCCTTCCATCATTCTTTAGAACTAGAACTATATTTGCTAACCAAGTAAGAAAAAAATCTCCTTAGTGAATTTGAATTCTAGTAGCTTGTTTACTTCTTCTTTCACCCTTTTAACCTATTCTGGTCTTACTCTTTTCAGCTTTTGTCAAACTACGAGCATGTGTTCATATGTTGGACTGACATGTTCTACTACTTCTTTACCTATTCTAAGCATGTCTTGATATGTCTAAGCAAAGATTTTTTCACATTTTTTAAACAATCTCTCAAAATTTTCTCTTTCTTCACCAGTTGTATCATAAGTAATTGATATATTTTTAAGTTGTTAATTTGTGCCAAGGTTAAATAGGTCAGTTTTAATGCAATTAATGTCAAAATTGTTTATGTAAAGATCATTAAAATACATGGTACTATTGGAAAAAACATCACACAAATAAGCAAACCATTGTTTACTTTATTAGAAAAGAGGTCATTAATCTTAAAAAGTTCAAACAAACACAATTCATTATAAAAAAAAAAAAGCTTAAAATCAAGATTATTTATATCTAAATCTTTATTGGACAGAGCAGGCACTATTGGATAGACCTTCTTAGTAATAGTGGATTCTTTGATGATTGAAAATATCTTTTCCTTTTATTTGTTCTTCTACTTTAGTTCTTTAGACTCTCAATTGACGACATCTGCAAAAATCTCAAACCCAAGCTTGTGTTTCCTTCTAGTCACTATGGGCTCAAGTGTCCCATCATACTTGGTCCTTTCTTACTTGTTGAAGTAGTCTTCAAGGCGATTCCCCTTTTTCTTATTCATTTCCTCATTTGGATAATACCCAAGGCTCGTTATGTTGTTATGCCCTTTCACTTGTACAGGTTTAACACTGCCTTGCAAATATTTTCCCAAACTAGTTCGTAATAAGAAATTAATCTCCTTCATGATATTAAAAAATGTAAGGTCCATATAGGCTTCCTAAAATGCTAGCCACATGGAAACTAATATAGCATGGTCCACTTTTTCTTTTATTATGACTATACTGCCTTTGTGAGGAAATTTTATCATATGATAGACTGTAGAGGGAACACCACCAAGTTTATGGAACTAGGGGCAACCAAGCAAGGCTGAATATGGCTAGTATGTTAATCACAATAAGTTCAACATCATCTATTATCGATCCTACTTGAACCTTTATAATAAATGAGCCTTTAGCTTGCCTCTTAGTCTCATTATAAGCCTTTATGGTGATGTTAGAAGGAGTAAAATCTTCTCTTTATTTGTAAGCTTGCAAAGATTTTTATAGGGCAAACACACAACAAAGACCCATCCTCTACCATGGTGCAATTAATATTTTTATCTTTAGTTTTAGCCATGATAAAGGGATGTCTATTATGCTTCTATCTCTCCAAGGGAAGATCCTTATCTAAAAATGAAATAACCCCCTTCTTACTAGTTTTTGTCACCTCTACCAACTCATTGGGGTAGTCAAAGCTAAAGTAGAAAATTGTCCTAAGGCTTCGACCACCTTTTACCCATGGGACTGAGAGGATATTAACAAATTCGATATGCTAATGTTAGCTTGGGCCTTTTTTAATTGCTTCAACCTTTTTGTCTAGAAGGACCCAACCATTCTTCTCAATTCTCACTACCAGAACTCTTTCAACCTAGATCCCTCCTCTCTTACCCTCTTTAAATTTTGAGTTAGTGGAATTATCCTAAATAATTTTGAAGGCTTTCTCTCCCCGATCTCACTTTCACTATCATTATCCCAAACTCAATCATCATAATAGTTATTCGTATCACTTCCTTTTTGAGGCCAGTCAACCCGAAATAATTAAATACTCAACCTTAATCCACCTTTCGAGTCCCGAAAGATGAGAAGAAAATTAAAGGAATCCTAAGTCATTCCAATTCGATTAGCTTAGAAAGAGTGAGTTGGGCACTACAAGGTAGGACTCACTATCCAACTGGAGTTAGGAAATACCTTATAGGGCCAAAACCAGAGTGGTTCAGAGCCCTACTCTTATTTATATCTCAAGTTAATATGGAATTTCATATTAAATTTATAATTTTATTCTTTTTCTCAAGCAAGTTTTAAGATTATAAATAAATTATATAATCACATAAAGAAATAATAAAATACATATTTACAAAAAGAATAAAAATATTTGAATTTAAAGAATATTATACATAAAATTAGGTAATTGATTATTTTGAAAACTTCAGTTTTTATATGCCATTTTTTAGAAAGCAAGTTTTATTATTGTGACTTTTATTAAGAAAAAATAAAAACTCATTTTATTAGAAAAACACCAATTAATTGGGTATAAAAAGATTTGGTTATTTTTTATAACGTGCAAAAATTATTTTCTACCTATTAGAACATTCACGGAATATGCAGGGAAATAATCAAAATGAAAATTAAATTACATGGCAATTACCTAAAATACAGTCAAACCAAAAAGAAAATAAAAATTACATGAAAATTACTTAAATTATATTCCAACCGAATAAAAATAAAATTACATAAAAAAAACTTAAAATACAATCTAATCAAATAATAAATAAATAAAACAAACAATAATAGAGAAAATAATAAGAAAGTAAAGAGAAAAAGAAAAATAAAAATAAAAATAACAAGAAATAATAAGAATAAAAATAAAGGAATAATAAAAGACTACTTCAACAATGTTTGATGAAAGGGCAAACAAAAAAGTCAAAAAACTCCCAATCAATCAAACAACTCGTATTACAACAAAACAGAATATTAGTATGAAGAATAAAATAAAAAGATGAATAGAATAATTAATAAAGAGAATAAAATAAATAATCAAATAAACACAACAATAATAATAAAAATATAGATAATAAGTTATCACATTAAACTGGTAGATGGATAAGAAAATAATAAAAGAAGAAGGAGGAGAATTGGTCAACCCACCATGTATAATTGCCTTTAAGATCTCGAAAAAGGTAAATAAATTATGGAAAAACCTTCTGAAATTATAAAAATAGTGTTTGGAAAGTGTTTTTCATTTTTAGGTGTGCACTTACCGAGAAAAGTTAACTCCTAAGACTGACACAGGGTTCGCTTTATATACACGTGGATCGAGGTGTAAAACGGTTGTTTTAGCCTTGAAACGGCCATTTTGGAGGGCAAAATGGCTATTTCACCTAGAAAGGAGTCATGTATGGATTCTCCTACTTTGGCAAAATGATATTATCTTTTTTATGGACAAAATGACCGTTTTAAGGAGGTGCAAAGCTTGAAACGGTCGTTTCAGGTCAAAACAACGCAGTTTTGCCCTAATGGTTCAAAATTTGTAAAAAAGCCATTTTAAAACATTTTTTCTTTTTCAAATGCTCCATACAATAGGGGGCTTCACCCCTTGCACCCCTATGGTGTCAGTGTTGGGCATTAGGCTCGAGCTGTTTTTCGTGCAATTTGGGTTGCACCATAAGATTTTCAAGTTGGGTAAAGACTTATGTTTGAAAAAATTTAAATTTTTAAAGAAACTTTGAGATCTTTGAATCAGACATTAATATCCTTATTTATTAGAATCTAGTCCTTTTTTAATCATTAGACAATTTGAACACAGGAACCATAGAAACCTAGTGTCTACAGTTGCCCCCAACTTTGGGGAGGCGACTTCAGAGAGTGTGAGGTGACCTAAAGTTTAGAAAGGGACGCATACCTCATGGGGCGACCCTTTTCGTAGGTGATCCGGTATTTATTTAGGTAGAACTAAAAGACATTACACCTGCTGTTAATTTTTCCTTAAATAGTGC
>CANXYI010692491.1:0-11365 GCA_948208565.1 Hura crepitans
CTCACATCATCAAGATCATGAGTATACTAATTTACTCATGTTTCCATATAGGTTCACAACCTTATATAGGTCATAATTGTTGGTCTAGCTCATGTCTAGGCCCATTACCTACCATGATATTTACATTTTAACCATAATTAACATATTTTTATTCATTCAACACAATTATGGTTCAATTATAATCCACATATACACTTACATATTTAACATCAAAATGCCTTCATCGTTTTAGCCAAACCATGAAATTCACTCACAAGTACCATTTTATACCAATATATATCCACATAAACTCATATAAGTGCATGAAACATGCCATATACATATTATCATACTTTAACTCAATATTACTCACTTATAAAGCCATTCAGCCATAACATGTTTCCACTATATAAGCCTGACCTTATGTCATTACACATGTTCTTCATCATTATGACCATAATATCAAAATTCCATACCATAATAGTCATTTGACAATATCTAAGTCTATATTTAGGTGTAATATGATAACATTCATATATTTTACATCATTATGTCTCATAAACTTCCATATGTTAGATAATTCTTAAAATACCATAATCACAGTTTCGATTAGCAATTGGCTTTATACTTCATTACACTTTTCACACAAATCACATGGCTATGCTTAGAGTATTTTATAAACCATTCAACATGGCATAACTAACTCATAATATTTGATATAATAAATAACACACTTTTAGTCCGTTTCAAGGTTATCATCCACTCTAATAAATATTTAGGCCAACACACTCAGTCTCATAAGCTAAAAACATACACTTATCACTACTAGAGGCATTCAGCCTCACTTTGAAAAATCACTAAACATACACATATGTCATCATATCACAATATCACACTTTCATTTTTAACCATTTTAAAAACTTCATATTGACTTTAAAATTTACCAAAAATTATTTTATGACTAATACTTCTATTCAATAAGATTTGTGCAACTGGGGTTTTGAGAAATACTGTTCATCCTAGGAAGTATTATTCATAAGTTAGGATTTTTAGGGCATTACATCTATGCTCAACTTTAGACTTTGATATATCCCTCTAAGCTCCCTCTGCTCTCTCTTCTTACTTTCGCTTCTAGCCCTTGATGGAATTTTATGTAGATCCTTGTCCAGCATTAGCTTTTTTCAAAAAATCTCTATGAAAATAATCTTGTAACCCACATGAAAAACACACACTTGGCTTTAGCTTCTAACACTCTCCTCGGTGTCTTTTATGGTGAGTTTAACACTAAGGTATTTAGTGACTCTTGGGTATAGAAACTTGTGTACTGGCAGCCTAAGATTGTTATCCAGCCTTACCTTTGTTACTTAACACTGTCTTCTAAGACTGACCTTATTTTTATGTCTGTTATGGTTCCCTAGACTAACTCCTCTTAAACTTCTTATCTGAACTTTGACCAGCACTAGAAACCCCTTGACTAAAAGACCACTTCTTTTAATGAAACTCCCTTTTCTTTTTCTACACTCCTTCAATGGATTTATAGACAAATATTAGCTATAAGAACTCTCTAATCTTCATTAAAAACCATTTGTGACTTAATGTCCACATGTAATCCCTTCTCAAATCTCTTGCACTTGTCCATTTCTATAGAAATGGTGTCTTTAGCATACTAGATCAACATAAAAAAAGTCCTTCTTGTACTCTCTAATGGACTTCTACTCTTGCTTAAGATCTATAAACTTCTGTCACCTATTGTCAAGATAATCTTTCTATGATATACTTCTTGTGAAACTCTAAAAAAAAGGTCCCATGTTTACTCTTCCTCTATCTTATGCTCAATCAAATCTTCTTACCACTTAGATGCTTTTTCTTGGAGCAAAGTTATGGCACAAATCACCTTCTTTTTCAGGGTGTATCTCATCTACCTCATAATCTTTTTTGTCTTGTCAAGCCAATATTATACTTTCCTAAGCTCTATAATATCCTCACCCTTGAAGTCCTTGGGCCTTATCTTCTTGACTCTCTTAAGGTAGGTATTTTATAGAGCTAAAGGAACCTTTGGCTATTGTGTTAGTGGTGAAGCAATAGTTATAGCCTATCTCAAAAGTTGTAGCATCTCTTGCAAAAACACTAGTGACACTTGAGCTGTAGAAGATACTTGCCTCACTGTACTGCTAGATATAGATGCAATCCTATTGGACTCCTATCCCACATACATGGAAGCTTAACCCTTGACTTTCTCATTATGGTGCGATGCGTGATCACTTATCTTATCTATAGGTAAGAGTACAATTCATAAGCCTCAATATCATAAATTTTATGACTATAAAATTAACTTAAAGCACTCATATGTTGCCTAGAAATGCCTAAATTAGATATCTGATACTATTAAATAAGACACCCCTCACTCGATCTGATTGCCGAACTCGTATAAGGAATGTGTACATAAATGCTTACTAAACTCATAACATGTTACCTCTTTTAAAAAAGAGATTAAATCATTCTTAAGAGGATATTTATTTTATAAAAATATGGGCTCGCAAAAAATTTTTCAATAACTAGTTATATTCCACATTTGGAAATCCTCATGTCTAAAATTTGGCAAGATAATAGCTGTACTAGGACACTATCCCAAACGTGAATAGCACCTATAATATAAAAAGCACTTCTATAACAAATCTATCTCATTCTTAACATCTGTTGATCCTTTTAATCACTCTAAATAGCACACAGGATCAACATTAGCACAATCATACAGAAAGAGATATCATACAACAAAAAAATTTTAAGCATACTTTAACATGAGTTCAAACTTTTTAAAACAATTAATTATAGTACAAAACATGATTTAGGACCATTTCATAGACAATTACACAATATGAGTGCTTTTTATTTATACATAAAAAATTTAGATATATATATATATACAAAATATACCAAAAGAATCTTCTTTCTCTTGATAACTTAGTGTTCCAAGGCTTTCAGCTCAAATTGTCTCCTTACCTATGCATTGCAAAATAGACGATGCATTAAGCAATAGCTTAGTGGTGTAATCAAAATAACTTATGGATTATGCCATAGACATCATATATTATTATATCCATTCATCAACATACCAATAATCACATTATATATATAAATTATACTTGTTATGTATATAGTAAAACATGACCAAAATTATAACATTGTGTATCATGAAATCATGCATTTTTCATACATGTCATGCATAATTACCAAACATAATGCATCATGAAGTCCATTTTATTCTTCATTATTATGAAATCATTTGAGTTATGCCATTAATTATGCCTTTAATTATACCTTTAATTATGCCAATAACTAAGAAAACACATACACTATGGATAATAGAGTATCAAGTGGAGCACTATAGCCCTCAAAACTACATAGGCCCTACACGTATTAGATTCAAAGGTGAGAAAACGTAAACCCAAAGGTCATCACTCATTAAACCCGAAGGTTAGAAAAATAAGATCTAATGATCAACACATATCAAACCCAAAGATCAGAAAAATAAGATTTGAAGTTCAATGTATTAGACCCAAGGGTCAAGACAATAATAATAACTCAAAGGTTCATGCATCATAACCTAAAGGCTATAAAGGTACCGAAGTACCCTAATAGCTGCTATGACTCCTAGCTGACTATTCAACCTATTTGATTAGGCTGTTTACACATGTGGGCTACTAACAATTATTTTTTATTTCACTTTATTAACATTTCTTAATATTGCCTTCAATAAAAATGGTTTAGCTAACTAATGACTAAATCGAGAAAAAAAATATCATCAGTTTACCATAAGATTAACCATGGTTTACTACATCATCACATGCAAAAATGATAATTCACAATGCCATCTATTTATGAACTCATAACCAAACATCATCATTACATGTAAATGCTTTGCCCAAGATAACATAAGAAACTTTAGGCATCAACCCAAACATACGCAAAATCATATGCCATTACAACATCTTACAATGCTACATGTAAAGCTTTAACATAATGATACTATATTATGCACATATCCAATGTATTTAACTATAAGGAATAATATAATTTAGTCATGCATTATTTAATTCCTTACATCAAGCATTATAATAAATCATTTAATGCATTTCCATATCATGACATCTTATCATGTCACAATATGGATATAGTTACCTCAAACACATTATGGCCATTACAATAGAGCATTTAACCAAGCCATCATGAATTGCTTAACCATACATGTTTTCTCCTTACATGTATTAGTACATTTCCTCATGATCGTAGACATGCAAATGATTATGCACCATCCATATCATGCTTGATATAAACCATATATATATATATGAATACATCATAGACCATAACCTCACTCATGCATCATACATTCAATTCTTTGTATAACATAGCTTATCTCATATGTATGTGATCACATATTCAATTACATACACAAATTATCCTTTGCACGCATTATATGACAATATACACATATATACATGTATCTAGGACATTCAGCCATAACACTCCCTTGCATGCTACACCTATATTTATTCACATCACAAGTCTTAATACATGTTCTCATGATCATTAACATTCATAGCAACATGCACTATTCATCACATGTTAATAGAAAGCAAACATATGCATGCATACATCAAATGGCCATTTAGCCATTATGCCTCCAAGCACTCAAAAGCACACTCTATACATCTTACATCTTATTCAATGTCTATATAGGCATTTACTTCCATTCTTGGACATACATCATACTTATCATGCTAAATGTATAACATACATAAACATACATGCATGTATGCTATGCACGTTCTAATATCATACATGATCCCTATCATTTCAACCACATTAAAGATTTCAATGCACTTTTATAATGTCATTAAACATGATTAAAGGCCATTAATACCCATAATTAATCAAATACAAATAAACATACACATCTATATATTATGTATATACTAGGGCATAAATAATTTAGCACAAATTATTTCGATTAAACTTACTTATTGAGTAAAAACACACCCACAAGGACTGCTTAGGCCTTTCCTTTCCCTTTATCATGTATCCTCTCTATTTTAGCAACTGTTTATAATAGGCTCAATATATAAAAATTTGTTGAAAATCAACCGAATCATAAAATGAAAAATTGAAAATATAGAAATGCTCTTGG
Source organism: Hura crepitans (assembly GCA_948208565.1). Lineage (NCBI taxonomy): Eukaryota > Viridiplantae > Streptophyta > Magnoliopsida > Malpighiales > Euphorbiaceae > Hura > Hura crepitans. Next base: position 5,168 of record CANXYI010692491.1, read on the forward strand.
GCACTTAGGGAATATGGAAAATTATCGAAACTCAAAAAACTTACTCATTTTTCCTTCAATTTCTCTTGAAATTTGAGTTAGAAATGGCATTTAAAGGTTATAAAAGTGCAGATTTAAGTCTCAAACATCACAAAATAGGCTAAAATTAGAGCTTGAAAGAACAAAAAATGGCTCCTCCCCCTTATGAATGGCGTCAATTGGTCTTGGAGTAAAAGAAGATGATAACTATTCTTCCTTTAACCAAGATTTGACCCTTTTATAATCCCTTTTTTTCATCTTTTTTAGCCTTATTTTTATGAGGTGTTGTATGAAAGGATGTGTAAAAAGCCATACCAAGTTTGCCTGATGACTATTGTTATAAGCAAACTTTGCCAGTGATAGATAGTGATCCCAGCTACCCTTGAACTTAATGGCACAACTCTTTAACATATCCTTAAGCACCTGATAACCATGCTTAATAGAAGCATCAAACATGACTTAACATCAAAATCACTCAAGTATTAGAAGTTACCTGAATGACACTTTCTAACTATCCTTTAGTCTAAAGATGAAATGCCATACAAAAACTCAATTGAGTACCCAAGGCATTATGAAGCTTTTTCCAAAATCTCCATGTAAACCATGGGTCTTGATCAAATATATTGGAAGATAACACTCTATGTAACTTGACGATCTCATATATGTATAACTCAGTAAGCTTCTCCAAAGAGTAGTCAATCCTCATTGGTATGAAATGAGCAGTATTGGTGAAATGAACTACCATAACCCATACTAAATCACATTTACTCCTTGTCATAGGTAACCAAACAACAAAATCCATATTGACCCTATCCCATTTCCTTTCTAGAATTGCTATAAGATGAAACAATCTAGATGTAACTTGAAGTTCTTACTTTACCTACTAACAAGTAAAGCACTTGGTCACAAACTTGGATAAATCCCTCTTTATACTAGGTCACCAATATGACAACTTTAAATCTTGATACATCTTTGTGCTACTAGGATGTATAGCATAAGGAGAACTATGAGCCTCTTGCAAAATCTTATTATTCAGCTCATCCACATCTAGCACATAAACCCCATCATGGTAGTGCAAACAACTATCACTCTTGATTTCATACTTAGTAGGCATCCACTCTTGGATAGCACTTATCACACTCATCAGCCTTTGATCATCTCTTTGATAATCCTTGAATCGCTATAGCAAATTAGGTTTCACTTATATCTTTACTAATAAAGCACCATCATCTTTAAGCTGTAACTTGACATTCATGGCGCTCATGGATACCATGAACTTCTTGCTAAGAGCATTTTCCACTATATTGGCCTTTCTGGGATGATAATCTATCAAATATTCATAATCTTTTATCAATTTCATCTATCTCCTTTATCTTAAGCTTAGCTTCTTCTCAGTCAAAAGATACTTTAGACTTTTGTGTTCGGTGCAAACATAGCACTTCTCTTTATAGAGGTAGTGTCTCTAAATCTTTAGAGCAAACACAGTAGCTTCAACCTCTAGATTATGAGTATGGTAGTTCTTCTCATATGGCTTCAGTTAGCTCGAAGCATAAGTAATAACCTTGCCATTTTGCATTAGAACACAACCTAATACATTAAAGATGTATCACTATATATGGTGAAGTCCTTCCCAGAAACTGGCTAAAAAAGAACTAGTGCTTTTACTAACATCATTTTAAGCTTATCAAAACTCTCTTAACATCTATCATCCTAGACAAACTTGGCATCTTTCTTTAACAGAGGAGTCATAAGTGCTACTATCAAAGAGAAACCCTTGACAAACTGTCTATAATACCCTACCAAACCAAGGAAACTCCTTATCATTATGGTATTCTTAGATGGCTTCCACTATATTATTGCCTCAGCCTTATTAAGATCAACACAAATCCCCTTTATAGAATCTATATGCCTAAAAAAAGACACTTCAATAAGCTAGAACTCATAATTATTAAGCTTAGCATAAAGCTTCTCACCTTTAAAAATTTGTAAAACTATTCTTAGATGCTATTCATAATCCTATTTACTCTTTAATAAACTAAGATGTCATCGATGAAAAAGACTACAAACTAATTAAGGTACTATCTGAACACATAGTTCATCAGATCCATAAAAGCCACAAGAGCATTGATAAGCCAAAATTGCATTACCAAGAACTCATAGTGGCCATATCTCATTCTAAAAGCTTTCTTTGCCACATCAGACTCTTTCATCCTTAACTGGTAATAGCAAGATCTCAAATCAATCTTGAAAAACACTCTAGCTCTTCTAAGCTGATAAAAAAGATCATCAATCCAAGGCAAAGGATACTTATTCTTGATGGTCACTTTATTCAACTGTCAATAATGCATACACAGTTGAAGAGAACTATCACTCTTCTTAACAAACAGAACTGGTGTACCCTTACATGCTACACATCATTATACATATACATATATGCATCTAAGACATTTAGCCATGACACTCCCTTTCATCCTACACATATATTTACTCATATCACAAGTCTTAATACATGCTCTCATGATCATTGACATTCATAGAAACATGCATTTTGCATAACTTGTCAACATAAAGCAAACATATGCATGTATACATCAAATGGCCATTTGGCCATCATGCCTTTAAGCATTCAAATGCATCACTCCATACATTCTTGGACATACATCATATTTATCATGCTTAATATACAACATACATACATATACATATATGTAAGTAATACACATTCTAACATCATACATGATCCTCATCATTTCAACCATGTTAAAGTTTTCAATGGACTTTCATAATGCCATTAAACATGAATAAATGCCATTAGTACCCATAATTAATCAGATACACATAAACATACATATTTACATATTATGTCTATATTAAGGCATATAAAATTTAGCATAAAATTTTTTAATTACACTTATAAAGTGAAAATGTACCCATAAAGACCACTTAGGCCTTGCCTTTCCTTTTATCCCGCATCCTCTATGTTTTTGAAACTATCTATGACAAGCTTGATATATAAAAATTTATAAAAAATCAATTGAAGCATAAAACAAAAAAAAACCAAAAACATAGAAACACTCTTGGGCACCTAGGGAAAATAGAAAAATTATCTAAAATAAAAAAAACTTACCTGATCAATTCTATGGCAATATTCATTGAGACTAATAATCAAGTTTTTCCTTCAATTTCTCTAAAATTTGAACTAAAAATGGCATTTAGAGGTCATAGAGGTATGGATTTGGGTCTCAAATGTCATAAAACAGGCCAAAATTAGAGCTTGGAGGAACCAAAAATGGCTTATCCCCCTTATGGATGGTGTCAGCTGGTTTTGAAGCAAAGGAAGATTATAACTATTCTTCCTTTGACCAAGTTTTGACCTTTTTATTATCCCTTTTTTTTAGCTTTTCTAGCCTTATTTTTGACATTTGAGAAACCTTTAAAAATTTATAAATCAAATCTCAATAACCTTAAAAATCCGTGATAAAAAAATCATGTAAAATCGATTAAAAACATAATTTTTGATGTTACACAATTTTATTAAAAATACTTCCTAACCCCCAAAAATTACAATTCCATTATCAAATAGGCTAATTAGAATTTTTGAGTAATAGGTTATATTTATCTCAAAAATTTATGAGTAACTTTTGAATATTTTACAGTTCAGCTAAAATTAGGTCTCTATTCATATGATACTACTATAGAACGTAATTGTCATTTTTAACCATAAAAAAGACTTTTTTTTGACTTCAAATTACACCAAAAATTATGTTATGGTAAATACTTCCATTCAGTAAGATTAGTGTTACTCAACCTCAGGAAATACTATTTACATCTCGAGAAGTACTATTCATAACACTAAGATTTTTTCAAGCATTACAACAAATGTTATTATTATGCCTTTTATTAAAGAAAAATAAAAGCCCATTTTTTAGAACAATTAATTACACATCAATTTGGTCATTTTGTAGCATGTAAAAATCATTTTCTACTTATTAGAACATTCATGAAATATACAAGAAATAAAATGAAAAATAAAAATTATAAGGCAATTTCTTAAATTACATTCTAATTGATAGAAATAAAAGAAACAAATCACACTATAAAAAGGAAGGAAACAAACAACTTAAAAGAATGAATGCACTGCAAAAATAGGTGTCAAACCGACCAAATAGATTGGCCCCTCAGCATAAAAAAACAAAACAAAGCACAAAGCAAATATTAGTAAAAACAAAAGAGATGAAGAAGAAAAGAAAGAAATAGAGAACAACAAAAATAGAAGAAAAAAGGAAAGATAGAAGTCACCGAGTATAATTTCCTTTAGAGAGCATTTTTCCTCTTCATCGAGTTTTTAGTAAAAAATAGTTTCCAAAAATTGTAATAAAAATATTTATCTAAATATTTTTTTTATAGATACACACTTTTTGAGGTCATATTTTTTCTATGGTCACTATCAACTTTTTATAGCTGACAGTGTTAAGGCAAAATAACTGTTTTGCCTGTCAAAATGATAATTTTGGGAGCTTTTAAAATGACCATTTTGCATATGAAAATGGTCATTTTGGCTTTGGCTAAAAGGACTCCATTTTGCTAAAAATTTTCCACAACCTTCTTTTTCTTATTATTAAAACACCTTTTTTAAGTTTAAAACCCCTAAAACTCAACACTTCTTATTAAAAATGGTGTTTTAACTAAAAAGGACTATAGGTTGAACATTACAAGTCTCCTATCAATATTCCTTATCCTATTTTCATAATTAGGCAGTATGAACTCACGAGCCCTAACACCCAGTGTCATATTGCTTTTTTCTTCTTAGCCTAGATCCTTACTATAATCTACCTTTAACAACCTTTCACAGCCTCTTTAATTTTCATGTAACTCCCTCATACATCTTAGCTTTACCATATAGTGTTCAAAATAACATAAGGTAAAAGAAGAAAAGTTTCCTTACTCTCTATCATCTTTATTGACTTAGCTATTACAATCATTATTTTAGCCATGAGTATATTAGCCTCCATTTAACTTTTTAGATCATTAAACATATCTTCACTAAGAACTTACTCAACTTTTATGAAATTTCTCCTCAATTGTTTGCTTAAAGAACTACATAACTTTGCAGTAAAAAATTTATAGTTGTGCCATAGTAAAAGAGGTCTTTTCAAGCATTGATAATAGAGATTAACAAAGGTTAGATTTTTTGGTGTGTAAAGAGAAAAATGGAGACAAATGTCTAATGCCAAGTGTCCAAATTCCTTTTTCCTAAAAATCCTTTTCTCTAAAAAGAACTATTTGGCTTTTATAAAGATCATTAAAAAAATTCATGGGTCTTACAAAAAAGTCCCCACTTTACTAAAAAAAATTGATTTTTTTGCCACCTTTAGAGGATTTCCATATGGTCATCATATGATATCCATAGAATATCTTTCTCAAGACCTTAAAGGCATTTTCAGGCTTTATTTTTTTTATTTTTAGTGTATTTTTTTAGAGCTTTTCCAGAAACTTTTGCTTTGTTTATGGATCTTTCTCTTACATCCTTATAGAACTTATTTAATACTTGGGAGTTTCATTATTAGAAACCCTTTAAACTAGGAAATGTGTCGAATCTTTATGTCTGTAGCTACCTCACTTTGATAAGACTTGAAAACTATACACATTAAGCCACTTTAAAGTCTAAAAGAAAAGAAAGGACACGTACCTATGCCTTGAAGCATGTCCGAGTGCTTCCTCTTCTTAGTAGGTGCAATTTAAGTTAATTTGGTAATGCTCTTAAAAGTAATTCTTAGTGACTTAATGTGATATATTGATGATTTTGAGAGCTCCTTCTTGTTGTTAGGTGCAACTTAAGTCAGCTTGGTATTGTCATGCTTTTAAGAGCAAAAAAGATTGGTGCCTTGAGGCGATGTGTCGATGATTTCAAGAGCACCCTCTATTTGATGAGTGTAACTTTAGTCGACTTGATATTGTAATGCTCTTAAGAGTGGAAAAGATTAGTACCTTAATGAGATGTGTTGATAATGTTGAGAGCTTCCTCTACTTGATCGATGTGACTTTAGTTGGCTTAGTATTATCATGCTCTTAATAGCAAAAAAGATTGATGCCTTGAGACATTATATTATAAAAAATTCTAACCTATTAGGGTCCTAAAGCTAGTGAGCTTAACACTGAAATGAGAGGTAATGCACTAGA
>CANXYI010692514.1:0-12725 GCA_948208565.1 Hura crepitans
ACCCATAAGATCAAACACATAAAAGGAGTTTAAGGAAGATTTAATGAGATTAAATGTTGTAATGATATGATATACCATTGGAAGAGGAATTAAGAATAAGAAATAAGCAAATGAGCTCGGGGTCCATTTGCTAATATGCAGTCCAAAAATTAGGGTTTCTGAATTAAGCCTTGTTAAGTCCAAATTTTAATTATTCTTGCACATAATTTTTTATGATATTTTAAAGGGCTTAAAAGGCCTTAAACTAGGGTAATTATTAATCTAAAATAGGTTTTAAGAGTGCCACATATGATTACTGAAAGTCAAGCCAATGCAGAATGCACAAAAGCCCACTTAAGGGCATATGCACATAGGACTAAATAAGGGCCGATTGGTGGATCCATTCTAATCTAACTTAGGGCAGATTTTGAGTGTCAAAATTTGACCTAATAAGGATTGATTTAAAGTATAAATAAACCTTATAGTAGTAGCAACCATATGCATACATTATATTGCAAAAATTAGCACATAGAATAATTAAAAATATACAAATTTATTTTGCTTCCTTTATCCATTTTAAAATCTAACTAGCACTTAGATTTTCAAGGTGCTCTCTTCTAAAAACTTCTTGTGTGTATTACCTTGCAGGTGTTCCTAAAAAAGGATCATTATGGTTTGCAACAACTCAGTGAGAAGAGCTCATAGAAGGAATCTACAATTGCCATTTATGATAAATCACAAAATGCTGCTAGATTTATATTTATGATGAATTCTAAATTATCCAGATCTATTACCATTGCTGGTTTTCCTCAAATTTTAATTCGTTCTGTTGTGTATGATCAAGAAAACCAATAATATGCATAATCTTGTAAGAGGCCTAATTCATGGGCTTTTTGATGGGTAGGCAAGATTAGATTTTTAAGTGTTAAAAATCAAACCTAAAAGTGCCATTTAAAGTATAAACAATAAATATTGATTAACCTAAAAAAGAGCCATTAGAACCAATTTCTGTGTATACACCCTTCCAAGAAAAATAGATTGTTTTTCTTTTTATTCTTTTCTCCAACTTGAATATCTTAGAAGCCTTTAGATATTCAAGTATTCTTTTATCATTGTTCTTTTATGGATATTTTCAAAAGGATCCTTGTGGTTTGCAATAACCTGATAAAGTGAACAAAAAGAAAAAGATTTATACATAGATAATGGTAATCATCTTATGTTGCAATTTTCTATTGTCTATATCTTTTTCAAAAACTTTGATTACTTTTTATTGTTTGGTTTCTACAAAAATTTTAAAATTCCATTGTGCTTGAATCATTAAAACCAATAGTATATAGATGATAATGGTTAAGTCTATAGCTAGAGAAGGTAATTTCAAAGCTTTAGAAAAATTCTTCAAAATGATTGATTAGTATAATTTACAGCTTAGCACAAAGAAGAAGTATGTGTTTGGGGTGACCTTAAAAAAGTTGCCTGGACATGTAATTAGTCAACAAGGTATAAAAATAGACTCAAATAAGGCCAAAGTAATCATTAAGATGCCTGCTCCTAAAATAAAGAAAGAAATAAGAGGGTTTTTAGGCAAAATATAGTATATCAGTAAGTTTATTGCCAAGCTAACAACTATCTATGAACCAATCTTAAAGCTATTAGGGAAGAATAACCCATAAAGTGGAATGAACAGTGTTAGGTAGCTTTTGGTAGAATAAAGCAATATCTTACAATCCTATAATTCTAAAACCCCCACAACCACATTAGGTTCTAATTTTGTATCTAGCTATTAAACAAAGTTCCATAGGAGTCATGTTAGCCTAAGAAGATACAATTCAAGGTTGAATTTTCCATTTATTATCTAAGTAAGAAGCTTTTGCCTATAAAGAGAAGTATGCGGAGGTGGAAAAGACCTGTTAATTTGTGATTTGGGCTTAAAAGAAACTAATGCATTACTTCTAATCTTAAAAGGTGCAAGCTATGGTTAAAAATGATGTGCATCGACATCTTCATTCTACTTTCTCTTTGGTTGGGAAGCTAAGCAAATGGTTGGTATTATTGTAGAAGTTCGATAACAAGTATATCAACCAAAAAACCATAAAAGGAATAACAGTAACTGAATTTTTAGCATAATGGCAAATTAAGGGTGATCAGTATGAGTTCAATTTTTGGATAAGGCTTTAAATGCTATTATAGAGAAAAGGTGGACCATATACTTTAATGGAGCAGCCAACTAAAAAAGGTTTGGTATAAAAGACATTTTGATTACCTTAGAGGGTGATGTGATTCGACTCACAAAAAAGTTGAATTTTCCAGCCACTAATAATGTAGCAGAATATGAGACATGTATCTTTATATTATAAGCCATTCAAATTCAGGGGGCAAGGTCAGTGGAATTATATAAAGACTCCATACTAGTAGTAAATTAGGCTTCATAAGAATAGGCAGTAAGAGAAGACAAGTTAATCCCATATGCATAATTCTTAAATCAATTAAGCTATAAGTTTAAAATCTATATTTTATCATCATTTGCTGAGGAAGAAAAACCAAATAACAAATGCATTGGCTACTCTAGGATTAGTATGGACAATTTAATAGGTGCAAAAATGAAGCTAGTCATACTGCCAAGTTTTAATGAGCCATGCTTTAAGGAGCAGATCATGGTGATAAGGGAATCTCATAAAAACCCTATAGAGATTTATGGAAGATTGATTTTATCTAAAAAATGCTTCTGATAGAGATAGGGTAATATTGAGAAAATTAAATGGATAATTGATCTGCTACAAGGGTGATTTGTATAGGAGAATGTCGAATAGGTTATAGCTTTGATGTGTAGATAGACAAAGGCAAAAAGGATTCTAGAGGACATACATGCAGGGAGTTGTTGGACCTATATAAATAGGCCCAATTTAGCAAAAAAGTGATGAGACAAGGGTTTTATTGGTTAACCATAGAAATAAACTATGCAAAATTTGTTAAGAAGTGTTAGAAATAAGGCATCTTCCACCAATAGAGCTATACAACTTAACAGCACCCTAGCAGTTTGCAGCTTAGAGAATAGATAAGGCCAACAGCTTAGAACAATCATAAATAAATTTTTTTTAGCAATTTACTTCTCAAAATGGGTAAAGGCTATTTCATACAATAAGGTAAGTGCAAAGTAAATGGCTCAATTCATTAAGAAGCACCTCATTTGTGGATACAATTTCCTGCACCATATAATTTTAATAATATAGTATAATTTTAAGAATCAATGAAAGATTTATTGGCAAAGTGCAAGATCCAACATCATAAGTCTTCTCTTTACAAACCTTAGGTTAATAAAGCAGTAGAGGCAGCAAATAAATACCAAAATAGAATCTTAGTAAATATAATGGAAACCTATAAAGATTAGGCTAACAAACTACCTTTTGTATTATTGAGATATAGAACTTTGATAAGAACTTTTATAGGGTCTACCTTATTCCCTTTAATGTATGGTTCAAAAGTTGTATTACCCATTGAGACAGAAATGTAGTCCTTAAGGGTTGCTTAGGTAGCTAGAATACTAAAAATAGAGTGGTAAAGAATAAATGTCAGATGTTAGCAATTAGCTCTCCTAAAGAGAAAAGGATGTGAGCTTTATACCACAATTAGATTTATTTAAAGCATATCACAAGAGTTTTCAATAAGAGAACCAAACCCACTATTCAAAAAATGAAACCTAGTATTAAAATAATCCAAAGTTACCTTAGCTGATCCAAGAAGAAAATTCAAACCCAACTGGAAAGGTCTTTACGTGCTTAAATAGTTATTGTCAAAGGGACCTACAAAGATTGCCGACATAGAAATGAATGAATTCAATGAGCCCATTAACATCGACTGAATAAAGAAGTTCTTTAAAAAGAAAAATAAAGAAAAAATTTACTAGGTTGAAAACCTAAGAAGGCAGCCTAGGCAGAAGTTAGAGCACCCCACTAGGGCAACAATCTTGTATAGGGCAGTTTAGGCAAAAATTAAGAGATTGATAGAAAATGATCAATTAAGAAAGCCTAAAAGGCTAACTAATAATATGGATACTATAATTATGGAATTTAACTATTTTGTAGTGGCAAAAAGCTTTAATTGCATTTAATGCTTATATGGTTACATTCATTGCACAACCTTTTGGTGTCATCTTGCTATATTATATCACATAAAGTAACAAAAAACCTCTAAGTTATGTATAGATGTCCCTATGTTTTTAATGATTTATGCTCATTACATGTCATAATGTTAAGATGAAGTTATAATTGGACGTACCCTCTGAGAATATAAAAAATATAATAAAATAAAAAGAAAAATAAAAAAGAAGAAAGAAAAAAGTCAATTAATGTGAAAACCCACAAAGGCATATTAGGTAAAAGTTAGGGTGGTCTGCTAGAGGGAAACTTACGAGGGCTCTCTAGCCAAAGGTTGGGACCTAAAGAATAACAAAAAGTGTGATAACCATAACAAGTATATGATAAAAACATTATGTGATATGGACAATACAATCATTACTCAAGATAATAGGAATATATAGGAAGATAGGATTCTATATATCAATCATCTAGGAAAATTCCTTCTGTATAACCTAAAATACCCTTATTAACCTGAAGGAGTGAGGGATACTAGATCTTTACTCTTTTTGGCGATTACTGCTCTTGGTGCCACTAGATCCACCACTAAATTCTCCATCAGAAGTAGTAAAAGCAATGTCAGCTACTCTTTTGTATGCTCACACGACCATGCCCATATTGCCAACAACAAAATCAAATAAGTATTAGGGTCATACATTGCATGCATACATAATTATTATGTGTACAAAACATGTGTAGGTATTATTACCCCGAGATAGTATCCGATGGCATGAAAAGAATTAGTAGATCTATACTTTAAGTCTAATTAGCACATGATATGCATATCAAGCTTCAGACTTTCTAATCATCAAGGCCTCTATAATCCCAGGGGCAATCATCAAACTATAACACAACAAACACACTACAGACACTATAGACACATCAATAGGTATCAATTCATTCCTTAAGTGATATAATACACTAGCAAGTGGACTCTATTCTCGTAAGAAACAATAAAGATACTACACTTCAGTGAGAGCTAATGCAAGAGGCAAACTTCTTGGCTTTTTGCTTGTGGCACCCCTTACCTAACCCAATTACCAAACTCAAATAAGAGATGGCGCACAAACCAATATTCAAACTATCTTTGAAAACTACTATAACTTAAAAAAAATTTTGAAAACTTATTTGATTTAAAAACATGAATTAACAAAAACCAAATCAAAGTTATATTATTAAGGGTCATTGTGTCAAAAATCTGATAGCATAACAGTTGTCTAATGACACTAGCCTAAATAGTAACTTCTAATAAAACACTTATATATATACATACATCACATCCAATTCATCTTGATCCTTTTATTCATCTAACATGCATAATATACATCTTAACTTAAGTAATCACATATGAATAATCATCCATAACAAAACATAAATACATATATATTTATATACAAAACATCCATGAAAATTTTTTAAAGTTACAAAATAATTTAATAACACGTCTAGGCCAAATCCCTTGTTACATACATTAGAGTGCTCTAGACCATGCTATATATATAATATATACATAAACAATACCAAAAAGTAAGTTTTCTTTCTTAATCTTGCTTTACTATTATAAGGTTTCACTTTAATCTACACTTCTTCCTACCCATCACAAAAACAAATGATATGCTAAGCTTAGAGTTTAGTGGTGTATACAGTAACATACATAGCATAAGCATACATGTAATTTGCATACATAAGGATTTGTATAAAACATGCTTAATATAGTAACATAGAAACATAAACATATGAACATTATCATCAATATTATGAGACATATTTATACATCATAAGTGCATTAGTTATCATCACACATGTAGTTATTTACAATCTCATACCCAATATTAATCAATTTAATTCATTTTATTTGTCCCATATTCCACAGACAATATCTTGATACTGGATAATAGGATACTGATCAACATAGGCCTCGTCTAGACCCCAAAGGTCTCATCCAGACCACAAAGGTCTCATCCATACCATAAAGGTCTTATCCGAACCACAAAGGTCTCATCCAGAATCATAGGTCTCATTAGACTCAAAAGTCATAAATATGGACCTGAAGGTCTCATCAAGGTAAAGAAGTACCCTAGTAGCTATTATACTCTATGGTTAACCATTCAATCTATCATGACTATGTTGTCTAACTTTAATAGGCCAATCTTTATGTTTATTTGTGTTACACATAGTTCATTTATATTATGTTCATTTTTCAAAGTTTGGCCAACATATGACCATAGGGAAACTATTAAGGTTTTCTTGATTATCCATACTTTATTGTTCTTTTTTCATATGCTTCATGCATTTTAAATAAGCATCACATCATACATGTTCTTGCCTCAAATCTTGTATCACACTTACTTTCTCAAATTCTTAAGTATTGATTCACAAGCCATAATTCCATCTCAATTAAGCTTCTAATTTATAAATGCAAATCACCTAACTCATTACTAGGCCATTTGGCCACATAACATATACAATTTTCATTATCTTGTGACATGCTTGTCAACCCATTCAATTATTCGTTTCTATACTCTTTATATCACAATTTCACACTTGTCTTTATTTAACATGTCTTACTTACTCAAAACATCATTTGCATGCACATATATGCCACTATTTCATTATTTACGTCATGCACATACATACTTTTCATCATATTATTTCATGTTCATAACCATGACATAACTAATCACATACACATTAGAATGGCAAACAATGACCCTAAAATCCTAGCTTATGTATTTTGGCTCAAGAATCCACACCACTTATTTGACTAATTCCATTTTATTTACATAACCATATACCATTTACATATATTTAATCATTTTTATTGGCAAAGTAAGGTCAAGCATACTAGTCTTACTCTTAATTTAACACAACACATATCTCAAGTCTAATATCAAAAAACAATATTACATAACCTCATGATAGGATTTCGGCTAACCATACTTTTCACACACCCTAACTTTTATTTCATCATTTAAATAAGCATGCATTTAACTCATTCCAACTACCAAAAGCAATTAATCATTTAACTATATCATTTTACATGTATTGTTTAGCCATTTCAGACACTTTAAACCTCCAAAATAAACACATGAGCACATATGTTGTTGTATACACTTACAAAAGATGCAAAATACACCTAAAAGCTCCTTTAAGCCTCTTTTTTCTCCTTTCTTTTGCTTGGTTCACCTTTCTCTACAAACATAATACATGCACACATATAAAAATCTATAGAAAATTCCATGCACATCGAAACTTTAAAATAACCTTAGAAAACTTTTAAAATACCCTTTAGAAAAACATAAAACCCTTTACAAACTCACTTACTTAAAATGCTATCACTATTCATCAAGGACTTAAACTCCTAAAATAATCAAATTCAAGCCCTTCTTCTTGCTCTAATCACCTTGAAAAGGTTTAATATTGTTTGATTTAGGGTTCAAATGATATTTTATAGTGTTATTTTAAGGAATAAAAAATAAGAAAATGGAGGAACCTAAGGTGAAGAAACCATTATCTAAAAAGAGGGAAAAAGGGGAGAAGAAACACTATTTTAACTTTAACCCATCCCCTTTGACCCGTTATATATGGCTCTTAATCTAATGGCTCTCATCTATCTCCTTTAAATACAATGGCCCCCATTTTTCTAATCTATTTTTCATTCTTTATAAAATTATTCCTCAAAATTAATACACTAAATAACATCATTTATGGCTTGTAAAAACTACTCAAAACATAACCCAAAAGTATAAAAAAAAAAAAACACACCCAAAAACCTTAAAAAATCGAATTAAAATGATAATTTTATCTTTGCTCGATTTTTATAAAATACTTCTTTATATCCAAAAATTCCAATTCTAATGCCAATAGACTATTTGAAATATCTAAGTATCAAGTTGTATGATTCTTAGGTCAATTTGAGCGAAAAATGAAATATTTTGTGGTTCAATGTTCGAGATGCTTCCTGATTTAAAGGGTTTTTAATGATGAACTTCACATATGCTGGATATTTCTCAAGAGACGTAAAGGTAGACCCATAAAGCAAGCAAAATACTGTAAAAAAACTTAAACTACCTTTAAAAAAGCATAAGGATAACAATAAGTGGACATCTTACGATGTCCGCATGGACCTCTTTTCATGAGGATCAAAATATGTATAAACCTTATCGACAAAAAGGATGTCTGTATCCATGTAGACCTCATCTCATAAGGATAAAGTCTTTGTAAACCCATATCTTAGTCTATGTGGACCACAACATTTAGGTCCATGCAGAACTAGGCAAACGAGGGGTGCCCCAAGAACACCTTTTATATGGTTGAAAGAATATTCTCTATGGGGACCATAGATTTTATCTAGTAAGAGAAGTGTAAAAGGTTAGTTTAGAGAGAGAAATGGGAACTTTTGGGGGTCCTTTTGAAAAAATTACACTTGGTAGCTAATTTCCTCTCTTCTCTTCCCTTACCCTTACCAAAAAATCTCTACAAAAACCTCAACCTTTATAACAAAAGCTTAAAAACCTTGAAAAAACCTTCCTTTTCTTGGTCTTAAAGTGGTCAAATCTCACATCTTTTGAAAAAAATCCTCCATTTGTGGTAAATACTTGAGGAAACCCTTATAAAGGGCTTTCTTCCCTTTTGAGTTTTCTTCTTTCTTCTTTTTGAGGTCTAGGACCCTCAATGTAAATAGTGTTAAAAGACATATTTTGGTAGGCATACTCTATTAGAGATAAGAGACCTTTATTCTTTTTAGTTTAAATAAATGTTCTCTACTACATACTTGACGGGAAACCTAAGCAAACCTCCTTTTATGAGGATACAAGTATATGTGGACTTATATCCCTAAATACAAAGTCTTCATTTGGTCCATGCAGACCTATATTAGATGCTTGTGTTTACATTCTTTTCCTTTAGTTGTATTTCATATATTGGATTTAGGATCTTCTATAAAGATGGAATATTAAAAGATCCATTTTAATGGATTTACCCATTAGAGAGGGGAGATTATTTCTATATTCTTTTTTATCCTTTTGCTCTTTTATTTGTTTATTTGTTTATTGTTATTATTTCTATTTACTTTTATACATACGTCTTTCTTGTTACATTGTGCTTTTCTTGTTTGTAGAATAAGATTTTAGATGCTTTATTTCACCTTTTTAGGTACACTAGCAAGTCCACGCAGACCTTTCCCATAGGGAAGTTCATGTCCTCATAGACTCGTTCTCATGCTTACAGCCTATCTTTTAAGATCTATGTAGATTAATATTTCGTGTTGACTTTTATGTGCTTTGTATTGTTTATATGGTTCTGTGGTGGCATTAAGTCCATATGGACTTTGTTTATGGATGCCTTTGGGATCTGTGCGCATCTATTCTTGCTCCAACAGACTTATTTCCTTTTTTAAAATTTTTATATTAGGTATTTAATTAATTATTTTTACCTTTTTTATATCCTTTGTCGTAGGATTTTCGGTTGTAATTATTTTAAACATTTTTATGTATAATTCTATGCATGTTGTAATAGGTAGATTAAAATGATTCTCAATTTGATCAAATAACCAAAGTCATAATAAAAATGTTTTATAGAAAATAAGGGCTTAATATCACAAAAATAAGAGTTTTAGGACCAAAGTCCCCAAATACCTAAAAGTAGTTTTAATTTGGCAAGGTAAGTTGCTTTGAATAATAAATATTTTAATTTGAATATTTTATAAACCAAAGTCCTTTTCCCTAAAGTTTATAAAATTGGAAAAATAAAAGTTTTAAATTAAAGGATTTTAATTAAGAAGAATGTTTTAACTAACAAAGGTTTTGGAACCAATGTTCCGGTAACCAAAAATAGTTTTTATTTGAACAAAAGTAAAATGTTTTATTTAATAAAAAATGGTTTCAAAACCAAAGTTCCTTAATCCTTTAAAGAAAGCAATTTTAATAGTAATAAAGAATGAACATTTTTAATAATTCTTTTTTTAGGAACCAAAGTTTCTCTTATTCAATAAAATGATTTTGGATCAATATCCACGATTTAAATAAGTTAATTTCATGTAAATTGGACTTAATTTTTTTTGGTGTATAATATCTTTACTTACTTTAATTTCAATTTAATCACTTTTGATATACAAATGCGTTTACATTAATTGCAATAATCGTATGGTTGAGGGAAATAATAAAAATTAGAACTATCAACATAAAAACTAGTATTAAGTAGAAGGCATAAATAAAAGGAATTCTTGAACTCTGAATCTCTTTGATTTACTTTCTAGACTAACCACCCCAGTGGTAACTCACACTTACCACTAGGTAAGCTTCCTCGTGGGTGACACTCGAGCTCATGAATGAGGTACCTCTAATTGGCAACTCCACTAAGGATATCTCCCATGAGAATTTGCTCCAAAAAATCCCTATAATTAATATTGGTTGAATCACTAGATCTAAGGTTTATCATTTCTTGAAATTGCACATCATTCTATAGCATTAGAATAAGTTAGGCATCCTTTTTTACCCCCGATGGCATTTCAAAGCGTGAAACCATTTTCACTCAATTTGATGGTTTTTTAAGAATGATAACCACCACTCCAAGCCTTATACCTTAATGATATATAAAACAATAAACCAATAGGTTACTATTACCCATAATTGGGAAGACCCATTAGAAGAGACCCCTATTTAGAGGATAATAACTTTAAAAATGGACCATGCAATAGCCCATGTAATTGGCCTAGATACACTTCCCTTAGGGTACCATAACAAATTGCATTGTATGTGATATGGGCTACTATTGTGAAATGAATTTCATAATTTCTCAAAAGACGAGGTTTAATTCATTTGGCCTTTTATAACAAAGATAGATTAAATTAATTTTTGTCTTGAAATGGCTAGAATTCATCCAACAATAACTGTCAAAACCACTTATATGCTCAGAATAAAAAGCATTATATTACGGATTTAAAATTGTGCACCATTCATGTTCTTATGTTCCCTATTAATGCTTAAATAAAGCCTACCCAAGATAGTATGGCCAGACCACATGTGTGGGAGAAATAAGGTTGGAATGCAATATGTATGTGTTTATTTATGTTGCATTACATGCAACATCTAAATTTAATAATTGCCAAATATCATATACTAACCCCTTATGGTTGATAGCTATCACAGATCAATTATTGAGAAAAGGTCAAAGGAGGCAATAGAATAGGCTTGTTCATAGATCACCCACACTTGCTCTACTAAGCATTATCGAAGAGATATTAGAGGATATAGTTAAGAAGATGGAAGATTAGGCTTCCATTACCCATCGAGAGCTAAACCAAGTTCTTGAAACAAACCAGAGAGAAATGGATGAAACCTTGTTTGCCTTTAAAATTGAAATGCCTATTACTCTGATAGCTACCTTAAGCTAACACATAAATACCTAAGCTGGTGCATCTAAGGCCTTAAACCAAAACACACCCCTTTTATCTTCTCCACCACTACCTAGATTCTACCCATACCTAGACCTACCAATAAACAAAAAGGGATTGCCTAGGTCGATGTTGAGAATGACTATATAGAGAACTCAAATAATGATGTTGATGATTTAACAAGATATATCCCTCCTGTTAAAGCTCCCACTATTAAGGAACAAGATCCCACCATTCGTAAGCTCCAAGACAAGATAAAAACTATTTCAAGGCTAGTCTCTAGTGGAAAAAGGGTTAATCTAAATGATATCTCACTTGAATCTGATGAGCAATTGCCCTACAAGTTCCTTATGTTTGATATGAGCAAATTTGATGGGATATTAGATCTAAGAGTACACCTAAAGCATTATGTGACTTTGATGAAAAGGCAAAGGCTGATAGTGAAGCAAATTCTAGGTCTTTTTAGTTTGTTACTAATTGGTAAGGCGCTCGATTGGTGACATAATCTAGAGCATAGAATAACGGAAGATTAGGGCGAGTTAGCTAAAGCCTTTGTTGAATAATACTACTATAATGTTATTGTTAAGGTGACTATAAAGAATTTTGATTTGCTAAAACAAAAGCATAACGAGACCCTTATGGAGTATCTAAGGAAATAGAGGACCACTATGGTAGAAATAACAGATAAATAGAAGGAGGTTGATCAAATCAAGATGTTCACTTGAAATGTTGCCCCATGCCTTAAGGATGGGTTAAAGGCCAATGGAATCAAGGACTAGGAATCCCTAAAAAATATTATGGTGGATTTAAAAAAAGAGAATGAGGCTCGGAAGGGAAAAAAAGGATTTAGTCCTAATTGGAAGGGAAATAGTGGGGGCACCTAAAGCACTAAATCAACTTATGTAACTAAAAGGCATTACTCTAATTTGGGATAGCTTTAGTCATAGTGACTCAAAAAGTTACAGGAAGAGGGGAAATTATAGCCACTACCCACCAAACCTACTAGTTCATAAGGACTGCCTTGGCATCGCTTGGATTTATACTATGAGTATCATCAGCATACAAGTTATCTTACTAATATCCATAAGAATTTGAGAAATGCCATTCAAGATTTGATTGAAAACTAAGTAGATTTTAAACCTTAAGGAAAGGAAGAAAAAAAGGTGTAAAGATCATACCATAGTATTCCTTACTGCTTTTTATGCTCAAATTAAGTCTATTAG